>JAODUO010000222.1:452500-490000 GCA_025642075.2 Ridgeia piscesae | reverse complement strand
CAACAATTACACATTCGAAGCTGACCTCTGCCGCGTTTGGGAGCAACAAGCAACAGTTTACATTGAGTTTTTTTTACATACTGCAACTAGTTACATCGCTGAAATTCCACCCCTATCCCATATAGGTATAGTTCTGCATTTTCATCGACCTTATGCTTTTGTGTTGGTCCTGGAATTCCAGGAAGACCGTCGTTGTCCTACTGAGGGAGGATAGTGGTGGATTCTTTAATGATCCGACTGTCAGGAACGACGAGTGACGAGAATCGTAACTTCTTTTTTTACAGTTTATTTAATGCGTTTCCGACGGTCAGGGAATCGTAACTTCTCTTTTACGGTTTATTTAAAACTTTTAATACTATCGGCTCTCCAGTACTTAGTGTTTCACGTGGGTGGTGCAGCAGCGTGTCAGAAATGGGAACAGAGCTCACCACTGTCTTACAGGCTTGATTTTTTAATGTCGACCAAACGGTACAAATAATCGAAAACAGCAAAGTTAAATCTAATTTTATGATATGGTATTTATATGTTACACTCTTTTAATTTTGACTAGGTGGTGAGTTGTTTCAACACAAACATGTGCACGCTGTATATTATTATTACGGTTTACCATTATTACAACTAAAACAGCACAAATACAGGCGGCGAAAGAGCGCAACACAACAGATGCGACATGATGACAGGAGGCCGATTGATATAAGTAAAGACAGTCACAGACCATGGTCCGTTCACACCCTCCTCTCCCTCCTTCTCACCCACCCACGTGTGAACTGTGTAAGAATGCAGCACGCTATACTACGTGGGAACGTACACAACAAGCCACAAGCCGGTGATGGCAGGCCTAGCACAGAGATGACAGATTAACAATATCCCCCCACGCAGGCATCAACGTTCGTGAAATGCCATCATGGAAAATGTTAACGTTAGCGCACTGCGGAAACTTCACGAACTATATTGGACACGCGCACGCGCACGCGCACGCGCACGCGCACGCGCACGCGCACGCGCACGCGCACGCGCACGCCACGCACACGCACACGCACACGCACACGCACACGCACACGCACACGCACACGCACACGCACACGCACACGCACACGCACACGCACACGCACACGCACACGCACACGCACACGCACACGCACACGCACACACGACATTTGACATAACTGGTTTTATTCTGAACTGCCTATTGAGTCGACGACATCTGCTACTGGTATAAATACTATCGATTGTAAATTTGATACACCGAGCGTGCCTAGATGAATTTAATCACGAGTTTCCACCTAAATACGCTTTATTAGCGACGAAAGGAATCAGACGTCATTACTAATTGATCGAAACGCCATTTGCCCGCCCTCGGTACACGGCGAGTACCAGACAGGACCCCGAACAGTTCATAGACACGGCCATCATGCCGCTATCCGGCTAATTAGATCAATTTGAACGGCTCCGCGGACTAATATGGCACGACAACAGTCGATACGTTATAGGCCATTGCACTGGGCGATGATGAAAACGAATTACGGTCGTTCTTATCTGACAATCAGCAATTATTCTTTTCCCGGCGTCGCTCTACAGTCGGTCGTTGTCGGCTGCCTCCGTGACTGACTGACATCACTTGTCCAGTTGTCCGTGCAACCAGTCTAGTCTGTCTTTGTACAAATGTTCGTACCCGACCCTCTGGACGACTGTTTCCACTCACTCGACTCTGTGTACGACAGTGACAAGTATTTGTTAAAATGATATCAATAAAATAAGTAATAATAACGCACCGTACAGAGAAAATTCATATAGTACATAAATAGGTTTCTAACGAAAGACATACCCTGTTATTATACTCACAGAGTAGCCGATAAAATTACTTTAACACAAACATGCTTAAAACGAACAATAACGACGTCAATGAGACATGTCCGGCAGTGTCCGGCTGTGTCCGGTGGTGTCCTGCCGTGTCGCCGGCAGCTGTGGCCAGTCGTAGCCGTCACGGAGGCTGACTGCGGTGAGAGCCGTGCCGCGGCACCACGCACGAAGGCGGCGGTGGAGTGAATCACGTCTGCAAACAGACATACTAAAACAGTATCACTATAATCGACACGCGGCATTTAGGTCGTCGGTCGCTGGCCACGGGACACAACGACAGCGACAGGCCGTCAGGGCGCGATGCGGGTAACGTTTTGACAAAAAACCTGCAGTCGTCATTTCCCATGGGCGGACAATCTGACAGGCGTCTGACCTAAACAGTTAGTGCGCAGTGAAATGTCATAGTTTGAAAGAATTAGACATACAACATTTGCACGTTTCACAAAATCAATAAGACACTAACGAATGATAATAGTGTAATTAATACTTTGCGTCATTGGAGTCTAAGGCAGATTCCAGTGATAATTGTTATAGCCTGCTTGACTCGACTTAGAGGGTCTGTTTCCTACGAAACAACCTCACAAGGGCACTCGCCTGACAAGCGTCTCCAGAGACGTGAAGGTCGACTGGAAGTGATTGATTGTTCGTCCAAAACACAGGTGGATTATTAGAAGCTTTGCGCCGCTTGGTCTGGCGACTACGCTCGTAATTCGTAACTAACGACAGGAAGTAATTTGCGCAGATTGCTACCACATTGACACTCATTGCTTATTCCGAGAGGCCTATATTATCTGGCGACCGCCATCACATGGTCGTGTGTTCTGTGCCGCGGTCGAGTGGGGTTTGTTGTTCGCGTAACTATGGAAGCAAGCATCAAAACAAAGGCGGCCGAGTGTTGAGGCGTTGAATCGGTGGTTTACACGGTGGTTGGGCGTCGGCGGCCAAGTTCTCTCACGGGTCAACAATACAAGAGAATGTTGCGCTATAATTTATTTCTGCCATATGCGAATTCACAAAAAAATGCAAGATTGTGATCTCAAGGGACTCAACAGCTGCCGTGCCACAATGATGCGCTTAACGAAAACAAAAACAAAAACAACAAAAACAACAACATTATCATCATAATCTTTGTCATTATAGTGACCGCTTAAATTTTTGATTAGGCTATCCGAAACTGAAGCCTTCGCCCAAACACGGGCATTATGGCTGTCCATTGATGGTGATGGCGAATTTCATCCGTCTGCTTTACAGATTCTCTTGCCCAAATATCACGGCAGTTGCTGCTGAAGACTCAAAACAGTATACAGCGCATTAATATCTGTAAATAGTAGATTGAATATGCTCCGTCGTTATTGTATCAGTGCATTGAATTCTGCTATGATATCGTCTGTGTTATTGTGATACTATTCTGATGTTCTCAGTCTTTGTTTGTCCTCATATAGAATATAACTCCTTGTAAGATCTCGTCTTTGTTCTGGTGATAATACCCCGATGTTCTCTGTCTTTGTTTCTCCTCCTAGAAAGTTACTCCTTATATGATATCTTCTTTGTACGGCGACAGAGTCTGTCGCCGTAATCTTTGTTCTAGGACAGTGAGATTATTCAACAACAATTATAGCAATACGTTGTCCAGCGATAATTGTATAGGCACATAGCGTTTGGTCAATCGTGTGACTGCTACGTTTTTGCGATGACTGTTAAGTTTTTGCGGTGCCGACGGTCCTTTTTTTAGCAATGGTGGTTTTATCGTGGGACGAGAGATTCTGATTCTACGAAAAGCCAACTTTTATTTTTCCTTGTTTGTTGTCCGATAGTAAATACACTACGATCAAATAATTGGCGGAGTTTGTAGTCAACGCAGGACACAACTCGTACATGAAAGGTATAATAAATAATAGCTTTAATAAATCCTTCGTTTTATTTTAAACATTTCGCTAGAGTTCAAGCTCAAAAGCTACTTACTATGGTAACCCAGATAGGTAGGGCTTTATATGAAATACTCACTTAGACTATGGGTCTGTTGACTTGAGATTTGCCTTGCTGGTCAGCAAGGTTGCTCTGTCGATACATCGAAAGAACCCAACTCGTCTGAGCTGTTATATATTACCTTTGTCTTACATATATGGATCAGGGCAAGCCAACTCGTTTGCGGCGGCCATAATAGAGGCAATTCTCCAATGACAAGCCAAATGTCACATGTGTTGTCACATGGAACCTTTTTGTATCAACACACGTCACAACAACGTTCAATCTCTCTGGTTTGCACGTCCGAGCCGTTAGTCTTGATTTCTGTCTAACGAATGGGGTCCATTTGTCCGTCCTCAGATCGTAACATTTGCAGGACACATCGAGTGTTTGCCCTGTTTTGTTATAATTTACATCGACTTGCGTGGCCACGTTTGGCGTGGACGGTGTCGCGAGAAGTAGACTACAAGGCTATAACACGTTCACAAAACAACAATAATGCAATTGTCGCCCCAGGCAAATTGAAGCCAATGGCACTAGCGGCGCTTTCGCATTAACGTAACGACTTGATGCAGTTGCGGGATTCAGTCGAGCGCTTGCCTTATCAGTTTGTCTTGCTGTGATTACAAAGTCCCTCGCCTACGATGTATTGATCACCGTTGAAAAAAGTATCGATTCACGTTATCGGCGACGCGAGAGTATAGCTGCGATACGACGCATGTCTGCTACGTCTAGGACCCAGACACTGCACCGACGTCAGACCCAATCCGGCGCAGGCCGACCCAGCATCCTCAAGCAACTCCATTCGTCTAGTTATTTATCACGTAACTCGTGTTTTATCACATTGACTGATAGGTTTTCTGACTCTAGCGGTTAGTCTAGAATCTATGATATCTCTTAATATTTATTCCGGAATCAAATTGTCGTTCTCTCTACACAGTCATCCCGTGAATAAGTCGCTTTCTTGATCACCATCCAACACTTCGTGTTATCAGTTGATTAAGTCGCTCTCTTGATCACCATCCAACACTTCGTGTTATCAGTTGATTAAGTCGCTCTCTTGATCACCATCCAACACTTCGTGTTATCAGTTGATTAAGTCACTCTCTTGATCACCATCCAACACTTCGTGTTATCAGTTGATTAAGTCGCTCTCTTGACCACCATCCAACACTTCGTGTTATCAGTTGATTACGTCACTCTCTTGATCACCATCCAACACTTCGTGTTATCAGTTGATTAAGTCGCTGTCTTGATCACCATCCAACACTTCGTGTTATCAGTTGATTAAGTCGCTCTCTTGATCACCATCCAACACTTCGTGTTATCAGTTGATTAAGTCGCTCTCTTGATCACCATCCAACACTTCGTGTTATCAGTTGATTAAGTCGCTCTCTTGATCACCATCCAACACTTCGTGTTATCAGTTGATTAAGTCGCTCTCTTGATCACCATCCAACACTTCGTGTTATCAGTTGATTACGTCACTCTCTTGATCACCATCCAACACTTCGTGTTATCAGTTGATTAAGTCGCTGTCTTGATCACCATCCAACACTTCGTGTTATCAGTTGATTAAGTCGCTCTCTTGATCACCATCCAACACTTCGTGTTATCAGTTGATTAAGTCGCTCTCTTGATCACCATCCAACACTTCGTGTTATCAGTTGATTAAGTCGCTCTCTTGATCACCATCCAACACTTCGTGTTATCAGTTGATTAAGTCGCTCTCTTGATCACCATCCAACACTTCGTGTTATCAGTTGATTAAGTCGCTCTCTTGATCACCATCCAACACTTCGTGTTATCAGTTGATTAAGTCGCTCTCTTGATCACCATCCAACACTTCGTGTTATCAGTTGATTAAGTCGCTCTCTTGATCACCATCCAACACTTCGTGTTATCAGTTGATTAAGTCGCTCTCTTGATCACCATCCAACACTTCGTGTTATCAGTTGATTAAGTCGCTCTCTTGATCACCATCCAACACTTCGTGTTATCAGTTGATTAGTCGCTCTCTTGATCACCATCCAACACTTCGTGTTATCAGTTGATTAAGTCGCTCTCTTGATCACCATCCAACACTTCGTGTTATCAGTTGATTACGTCACTCTCTTGATCACCATCCAACACTTCGTGTTATCAGTTGATTAAGTCGCTCTCTTGATCACCATCCAACACTTCGTGTTATCAGTTGATTAAGTCGCTCTCTTGATCACCATCCAACACTTCGTGTTATCAGTTGATTAAGTCGCTGTCTTGATCACCATCCAACACTTCGTGTTATCAGTTGATTAAGTCGCTGTCTTGATCACCATCCAACACTTCGTGTTATCAGTTGATTAAGTCGCTCTCTTGATCACCATCCAACACTTCGTGTTATCAGTTGATTAAGTCGCTGTCTTGATCACCATCCAACACTTCGTGTTATCAGTTGATTAAGTCGCTGTCTTGATCACCATCCAACACTTCGTGTTATCAGTTGATTAAGTCGCTCTCTTGATCACCATCCAACACTTCGTGTTATCAGTTGATTGAGTCGCTCTCTTGATCACCATCCAACACTTCGTGTTATCAGTTGATTAAGTCGCTGTCTTGATCACCATCCAACACTTCGTGTTATCAGTTGATTAAGTCGCTGTCTTGATCACCATCCAACACTTCGTGTTATCAGTTGATTAAGTCGCTCTCTTGATCACCATCCAACACTTCGTGTTATCAGTTGATTAAGTCGCTCTCTTGACCACCATCCAACACTTCGTGTTATCAGTTGATTACGTCACTCTCTTGATCACCATCCAACACTTCGTGTTATCAGTTGATTAAGTCGCTTTCTTGATCACCATCCAAAACTTCGTGTTATCAGTTGATTAAGTCGCTCTCTTGATCACCATCCACTATTTTATGTTATCTCGTTTTGCAATTATAAACGACGAAGAACATTTGCGAATAACATGCATTTGCCTGCCCGTGACGTTTGCACGTGATTCCACACCTAGGCCTATCTTTGATGTATTGTAGTTAATTATATCTCCGGGTATAAATTGCTAACCCGAAAGTCCTCTGTCAATTGTGCGCAAAACGCATAATTGAAAGTTGTTAAACAAAACAAATGACGGGATTTATTATACGTTTGTTTATATGGTCAATTAGAAGAAACAGGATTATAATAAAATGCAGTGTATATTAGATAAGAGATAGTATTTAATCTGACGGGCGGCAAGACATGAGTGGAACCCATTATCTAATCATAACGTCCTGGAACTGTTGTGAAGATGATCGCCACTAATCGATCAACACCACACGTGGCATATCAGCGAACTTAGAAATTACCAGTAATTGCTTCAGAGGACGATTCCAGGGAACGGGACAGTGAAGGAAGGCTTAACATTTACACCCAAGCACGGTTTTGTAAGTGACGGTCGAGTCGACGTCACAGAGATGTGATCCCGCGTTTGTAATGGACAAAGCACATTAATTGCAAATGGTCCCATTGAGAGATGTCACAAAGCGGTCGTAGCTCAGAGTAATAACGTATTTAACGCCGCCAGCTCTTAAGTGCAGGTCGACACTGACGACGCACAAGTAGGCACGGCCACACCGAACGGAACGGATCAATTAAAGCGCGCAGCGGCACAATGAACACTTCCGGGACACATTAATAATTTCCTTTCGTTAACGTCCCTGAAATCCGGTGATAATATTGAAAACGTTCAAGCAATCAATCAGTCGTAGCGAGCGTCGACGCACGTAGAAATAGAGGAGAGAGAGAGAGAGATGGGAAGAGAGGGACGAAGGAGAAAGAGACAGGCAGGCAGGCAGGCAGGCAGGCAGGCAGGCAGGCAGGCAGGCAGGCAGGCAGGCAGGCAGGCAGGCAGGCAGGCAGGCAGGCAGGCAGGCAGGCAGGCAGGCAGGCAGGCAGGCAGGCAGGCAGGCAGGCAGGCAGGCAGGCAGGCAGGCAGGCAGGCAGGCAGGCAGGCAGGCAGGCAGGCAGGCAGGCAGGCAGGCAGGCAGGCAGGCAGGCAGGCAGGCAGGCAGGCAGGCAGGCAGGCAGGCAGGCAGGCAGGCAGGCAGGCAGGCAGGCAGGCAGGCAGGCAGGCAGGCAGGCAGGCAGGCAGGCAGGCAGGCAGGCAGGCAGGCAGGCAGGCAGGCAGGCACGCAGGCACGCAGGCACGCAGGCAGGCAGGCAAACAGGCAGGCAGGCAGGCAGGCAAACAGGCAGGCAGGCAGGCAGGCAGGCAGGCAGGCAGGCACGCAGGCACGCAGGCACGCAGGCACGCAGGCACGCAGGCACGCAGGCACGCAGGCACGCAGGCACGCAGGCACGCAGGCACGCAGACAGACAGACAGTCAGACAGACAGACAGACAGACAGACAGACAGACAGACAGACAGACAGACAGACAGACAGACAGACAGACAGACAGACAGACAGACAGACAGACAGACAGACAGACAGACAGACATACAGACAGACAGACAGACAGACAGACAGACAGACAGACAGACAGACAGACAGACAGACAGACAGACAGACAGACAGACAGACAGACAGACAGACAGACAGACAGACATAATACTAGACAACTTTATCTGCCTAAATGTCACTCACTGTCATAATTGATGTGTTTATCGTGTGGGACCGCCGGTATGATCCCCGCCTTGCCACCCACTCGGCCTGGGTGGGTCGAGGCGGGGGCCGGCCGACTCCGAGGGACCTGACACGGCCAAACGGAAGACTGACGACGCCTGCACAGTCGGACATCGTCCGCCGTGTTCGGTCTAAGTCGCCTGTCTCCGATACAGAGAAATATATCGTCGTATAGGGAGTTGGCCATTATATGCTACATGTCTCGTGTATGATATATGGATCCGAGCAATGAACGCATGCTACAGCGAGTGCAAATGAAGCTCACGTTTCGACCACCGCAACAACTTTGTCTTCGCAGTATGTTCTTAACCTCTCCTCTCTTAACTCTTCACCGAAATGACTATCCGAGTGCATGTCTGACTGTGTCATCGATTGCGTGTCGCAGCCGATGTCTGTCTCGTGGGCCGTGGACAGAGCAAACACAGTGGACGATAGATTTTGACAGTTATTCAAAACATATCGTCCACTCTGTGTTTCCTCTTTCCACGACCCCCATTGGCTTTGGGAAATATTTTTTGTAAGGTATTTCTCTACATCTTGGCAAACCAATCACGGTTTTACATGCTCGAACACTTCTCCCTTCCCGCACCATACGTAGCCAGTGTTGTTTTGGCGTGTCATCAGTTCGTACCAGTGTAGCCGCCTACAGTTTGGACACGAAAGCATCACGTGGACAATTATTTGTTAACTGTAGAATAAATGTCAAATGAGACACACTCCACACACAACATACATACATGCACGCATGCACGCACACACGCACACACGCACGCACGCACGCACGCACGCGCACACACTCAGAGTACGAACCGGTACACATAATTATGAAGATGCGTTTAATTTCTGACATAATCATGCGGGTAACTTCTGATCTATTGCGCAGCAACGTGACATCTTCAACAAGCCGGCAGTGCACCGATGATTTTCACCGATGCAGTCGTATCTATCAGTGGCTTATTATTTGGAAATAACTGCATTTTAATAAATGTCTAGAGGTATTGGGGTACGCTTCCACATCTCAATGGGGAATACAGTTGGAGTTATGTTTATGCCGAACCCTTCTAATATCAACATTCAAATTATTACGTCGAATCTTTTCAGAGCAGTATAACATATATTATTTGATTTAATATAGTATTATGAACACTACAATGTATACGGAACTACATATATGTATCTGGTGTGTCTGTCATTTACAGACTGCTCATAACGTTGCAGATATATGCTGGGCATCGGCGCCGTGCCGTCGATTATACAGTTCGTCGGCTTCTGCTTCATGCCGGAGAGTCCGCGCTGGCTGGTCCTCAAGGGGCGGGAGGACGAGGCGAGGATGGTAAGCGAGTTTTCCACGTACATTTCCCGCTCCCAGATGTCCGCACTCCCTTCATTTACTTGCATCGCTCATTACCGTCATTGATACCCAGCAAGTGTTTTGCTTAATGCCGCCTTTGAGTAGTATTGAGGTGGTCGGGATGACTCTGTAGGGAGCCTAGACGATGTCAGACAACCATCGGGCACATCAAAAGAAACGAGTCAGGCGGGGTTTGACAATTGGGTTGATGGTGAATGAGGGACGTAACTAGATTGTTTCACAGTGGTGCAGCTTTGTCCCGAGTATTTCTTGAATACGCTGAAACAACATAACACTATTATATATATATATATATATATATATATATATATATATATATATATATATATATATATATATATTTGAACAAAATAGGAATACGCCTAAGTGAAATTGATAATATTTTGGTTCAATCCTACCCGAGCCTATATACTGGTGTAAGCGACCACTCCCTTACAAAAAAGAGCCAGTGGTATACCACTAAATACCATTGAATTTACCATTCAGCATCATTCAGTACCATTGGACCTTTCAATAATATTTCAGTAGGACTCAGTGCTACTCTCAGTGGTAATTTAAAATACCATTCAATACCATTGAACGGTACAGTGAATCCAAAATATCACCAAAATACCATTCAAATACCATTCAAATACCATTCAAATACCATTCAAATACCATTCAAATACCATTCAAATACCATTCAAATACCATTCAAATACCATTCAAATACCATTCAAATACCATTCAAATACCATTCAAATACCATTCAAATACCATTCAAATACCATTCAAATCCATTAAATACCATTCAAATACCATTCAAATACCATTCAAATACCATTCAAATACCATTCAAATACCATTCAAATACCATTCAAATACCATTCAAATACCATTCAAATACCATTCAAATACCATTCAAATACCATTCAAATACCATTCAAATACCATTCAAATACCATTCAAATACCATTCAAATACCATTCAAATACCATTCAAATACCATTCAAATACCATTCAAATACCATTCAAATACCATTCAAATACCATTCAAATACCATTCAAATACCATTCAAATACCATTCAAATACCATTCAAATACCATTCAAATACCATTCAAATACCATTCAAATACCATTCAAATACCATTCAAATACCATTCAAATACCATTCAAATACCATTCAAATACCATTCAAATACCATTCAAATACCATTCAAATACCATTCAAATACCATTCAAATACCATTCAAATACCCTCAGATACCAGAATACCCCCAAGTACCATTCAATGGTATTTGAATGGTATTTTTGTAAGGGCTGAAATGCAGTCTAATCCTATAACTTTAGCGAGAAGCAGTCCACTTGCATTGGATTATGTTCCATGCAGACTATAACTGTTACCACTGGTTTCACGTTGCGTGGCGACAGCTTCTTGCTGGTAGGGTAAATGGGAATTGTGACGTCCAATTATTTGAAGTTAAAGCCATTGGTTTTGGAACATGGTGTGGTTTTGCAGCCAGCGAACACCTGCCACTGTGAGTGATACTGTCCAGAGTTAGGTCCACCATAGTACGTGAATGTGAAGTACCTCTCAGTGTTATGAGTGCGTAGTTTACTGTGACAGGTGCTGCGGAAGATTCGCGGGGAGGAAGACATCGAAGAAGAATTCGATTCAGTCAAAGCGAGTTGTCTTGAAGCCAAGAAGGAAGACTCCGCAAAAAGTAGGTCACCAGACTGACTTGTAATCAAAACGACTGCTGACGTCACGCAGCCACTATTTTAATCGAGATCAGCATTATAAGTTTAATGCATGCATTGATCAGATTAGCGAATGATTATTAAATATGCAACGAAAAGTTATTTCTAGTAAGAATTGGTGCATCTAATGATCGAGTGCTCGAATTAAAATGCTAACATACATTTTTAATGTCCGTTAACACCATGTTTACATGGCGTAACTGCCACGTTGCAGCAACATAGCTCTGGTTAGCAGGCCTAGGTATATCAATATATTTATTCTCATGATACTGACCAATGCAGATACATGTACTGCAGTATTTTCTAAATGTTCGTCTTTTCTTAGTGTTCTCAATTGTGCATCTTTGTAGACAGATGTTTAATGACCTATTTTGTCTTAGTTGGTTAACTTATTAATACATCTCTTATTGTGGCTGTATGTTAATTCAGGTAAACTGGCTTGCTCTCAGAATATGTCAGGCCTTTATTGCTGAAATTTGTATATATTACATTCGACATATTTTGTGACGTATGTTGCTCAAAACAATGGATATACGTTTTTTTGTCATCGATAATCTAAGGCTAGTGGTATGCTAGTAATGTCCAGGTTAATTCACGTAGCTAAATAAAATCATACAATACTAACAATGATAATTAAAAAGTGCGTGTTTTTACACGGACAGAACAATCTAGCGTAATCTGGAAGATGATAAAGACACCTTCAGTGCGGAGAGCTCTCATCGTCGGCTGCGGGCTGCAGGTGGTGCAACAACTCGCCGGCATCAACACCGTCATGTGAGTCCGACCTCTCCTCTGTCCTCTGTCCTCTGTCCTCTGTCCTCTGTCCTCTGTCCTCTGTCCTCTGTCCTCTGTCCTCTGTCCTCTGTCCTCTGTCCTCTGTCCTCTGTCCTCTGTCCTCTGTCCTCTGTCCTCTGTCCTCTGTCCTCTGTCCTCTGTCCTCTGTCCTCTGTCCTCTGTCCTCTGTCCTCTGTCCTCTGTCCTCTGTCCTCTGTCCTCTGTCCTCTCTCCTCTCTCCTCTCTCCTCTCTCCTCTCTCCTTTCTCCTCTCTCATCCAAGGGCCTGCTTGTTTCTGTACTATATGTATATACATGTAAATATATACATATATACGTATACACATGTATACGTATATAATTTATATATATATATATATATATATATATATATATATATATATATATATTAATTTGAGATAAACCAACGTATGGCATCAACGAATATCATGCTTCATACAGTCGTACTCTGGCACAATGATATCACACTTGAAAGGCCATCTGCTGATGCATGTAGCTCTGTGATAATGCTTCAAGCCTGAGACTTATACTTGGCAACTCTACTAAAAATGCTACATTTAAATATAGTAGTAGTGATTCTACTCGCTGTCAGAGTGTATACATCTTACTTTCAAGCACGCATTCAGCTCACTACACCTCACTGATACTTGCCTGTCGCACTCAGTCATATTTTACATGCAAATGGCGTCTGGAGCACACTATCTGTCTCGACTCTTATACTTTCTGACTGATATTTCACTTGCTAATCATGCCTACAGCTCAATACTTCTACATAACTGTATTACTGGCTGAGTCAGTGGTAAATCACGCGCCCGTCACTGGCCCGACGGCGAGAGTAGATAACACATGAGGCATATGTGAGGCGCGACAGGTTTATTGCGAGCTCCACACAGCGAATAATAAGCACGTCTGGAGACGCTCGCTTATTCCATTGTTTGATAGCGGTTGGTGGATATTGATCGGCGGACACGGCATTGCATCTAGTGGATAAGTACGATGCCGTGTTATATGTCCGACGTGGCGGCGAGCGGCGATGTTGAGACTATGGCCTTTTTATCTACGGCTCGCCCAACCAGCTGTGGTTGACCCAACAAGTGATTCTGTGCACGCGGCGAACCAGTCGTAAATGAAAGCTACACTAAAGCCTAACTGGTTCTTTTTGGGATAACTCCGTGACGTGTGAAACCCGCTGCTGATCCGACTATGACGAGGCATGGCGACTGCGCATGCGGAGTACCGGTGGATGAACTTGAATAGCGCCGGATTGAACTAGTGTACCCGTGGCACTGGCGCAGGTCCACGAAAGATGATCGATTTGTGAAATGCGAGTTACGCGAGAATAGAGACGAGCTTGGAGAAGAAAAAACCGGAGAAGGAGCGCGGAAGCGTACAGGGAATTGGGCGGCAGTAGTCAGTTGATTGAGCATACGTCACACACACGCGGTATAGGGGAGTTCGCTAAAGCAACAGAGACCAACAGTTGTACTTCGCTACTTGCTAGCTTCATCTGCTTTGACTATAGGAGCCAGGCGACATCAAAGAGCTTTTCCAGAGATTCCGGCAATTACCCGTGCGACCAGCCACAGGCAGATTGTGTTAATGCGATAGTCTGCATCTAACAGGTCGTCAGCACCATTCATCAACCGATGCGTCCTTGCGTCGTTAAGTCAATGATATGACAACTGATTAAATCTAACTCGCGAGGACGAGTCGAAGGGTTGACATTGCTGTTGTTGTTGTTCCTTCCTCTGGATGCACTGGCCTCGACACGGGTCCTCGGTGTCTATTTCTGTTCTCTTCACTATTCTTACTCGGATGTGTCCACCAACCGCGTTCAGTCCGCGCTTAGTCCTGTCCCATATCTCTGTACAATCCTCCCGTCGCAGTACGTTTCCTTCATTTCCTACTAATCTTGATGAGATCTGTTATTGACAATTTCACAGCATATTTATCCTCCATAGACGAAAGTTCTGTGAAAAATTCGTGAAATTCTCACACGTCAGGCTCCCACAAACTTCTTTCCAACCTTACACCCCTCCATTTCTGCTTGAACCACCCACGGATTGCCCCTGATTACATCACCAAGAAAAATGACAACTGTATTAATACGCAGAAATGCACCGACTGACAGCTGTCAAAATTTCACAGCTCTGATGCCACGCTGCACAAAAACATCATTTCTACTCACTCCACACTACATATGTGCTCACAGGAATTCAGATAACCTGCATAATGCTATTTCTATAGGGTACTCTTTAGTCGCTCGGTGAATGGCGGACGAACACTTTATTGTGGTCTTATCATCGTATTTATGACCCACAAAACAGAGGCAGATGCGATTCCGAAGCAGAAAACGGGCCAACACGTGGTGAATTCTTCACGACATAATTAAAGTCGCGGGCGGTAATGACTCTGAAGAGACAACGCCTAACATTAATGGCGTGGGTGTGCTTCAAGCCACGCGATGGAGACGCAATGGAATTGTCTTTTATTTCTCCCATGCTGCCGAACTTTCTCCCACGTCTCACATGGGATGGCGTCGCAGCTCCATGGCTGGCAATTTTCGTGGAATTCTGTGGGCTCGTTGCTTGGAGCATGCGTCGACTAGCATGCGTGAGTGTGGATCTTTGATAACGCACGTACAAAATGGATTGTTATTGTTATTAGGTGGCGCTCCAAGTCAGGATGTCAGTAATCAGAACCGGGAAATTGGCGCTCACATACCACGTTGGCAACAGCAAAAGCCGGATGTTAGCCATTACGGCATGGATGTTGTCGCAGCTGTCATGGTTCTGACCTCGACTGTAACACGACGGATCTATACTGCTTCTATACTTAAGTCGTGTGACGTGACGGATCCGTAAATTCAAATATGTATTTTAGTGCGTTTCGTTCCATCCAATTAATTCTTATCATTTGCTGTGTCAGCCTTGAGCTCGGGCTGCCGATAGACTTGCGCCGACCAACAAAGGCGTTGATGAAATCAGTCCCAAATGTCAACTCCGCGAGCGGCGAGTGTCGCCGTCCAATAAACCAGAACGATATCTCTAGGTCCGCAAAATGTCATACGTCCGAATAACAAGGAACAGCGCAAGGATGACACAACCCCCAGAGGATCACAGTGCGTGATGAGTGTGACTTTGACGTGACCTTGGCGTATGTGTGTCTGGTTGCAGGTACTACAGCGCCACGATCATCACGATGTCCGGCGTGCGGAGTGAGACGGCCGCCATCTGGCTGTCAGCCGTCATGGCCGCCGTCAACTTCGCCTTCAGTTTCGTCGGTCTCTACCTAGTGGAGCGCATCGGCCGACGTCCTCTCACCATCGCCAGTCTCATTGGTAGGTCACAGGTCAAGTTCACGTCCTCGCCATTTAGCTTTGGCTTACCGACAGTTGCCGTGTACCATTTTGTAAGGTCTTGACAAGATTGTCCTCAAGAACAAAAACTCAGATGACCCGTTGACAAGGAGACCATTGGGTAGCGAAAGCCCAACATTTGTTATGGATTTACATAGGCCGACCCATGAGGCGTGTGTCTATATAGACCTTTGGAATATGCCCGGGTTATACCAGCGCTGTTATCATGTGCATACCTAATACCTAGGCTTTTGGAATATTTGCGAGTCGAAACGGGTGCAATTTGAATATCTGGCGCCCACCCACAGACTACACTCTCTGGATCCACTCCAGCTCTTTGTAATCTGCCCTTCTGATATATTTTTCAATTGTATTTTTAAACATTATTCCCTCGGTCAATATATAATTATATAAATTATATAACATTTATATAACGTGCGTGCGTGCGTGCGTGCGTGCGTGCGTGTGTGTGTGTGTGTGTGTGTGTGCGGGTGCGTGCGTGCGTGCGTGCGTGCGTGTAATATGTACAATTCCTCCACTAATTATTACATGCCTTTGCATAACCATTAAATGTCGTAACACTTTTATTCGATCTCTTTGTCGTTTGACCTGTAAACCACAGGACGTCCTTCGTTGTTAGGCAACGTTTCTCGGTTGATGAATCATTTCAATTACTCGAATCTGCATATTTTATAGTTCAAACCAACTCCCCAGCCGCATCGTCTAAAGAGACACATGCATGATGGTTGATGTGGTTCTCAATGTAGGTACTATCGCCAGTTTAATATGGCTCGCCGTCGGATTCGACCTTACCGCAGAGAATTCTCCACAGATGACAATGTACGAAGGTGTCGTGGGAGGCAGCTACTGTGCCGGGTACAGGTGGGTGCAACATTCCTGTCACAACATGTTGACCACATTGCCTGTTCCTCCCATGTTTACCTCCCAGGTGTAAATTGGTTATCACCATCACCCTTTTCTATTGGATCTACAGTCAATAGGCGTATGGTAAGTGTTATAATATTCGTTTTTTATTCACACCGAGACGAATCCGAGATTTGCCGGACATTGCTCAACCATGATAAGGATGGATATCTTGTCTAAAACGATCTTGTGGCAACCGGCACACGGAAGAACCAAAAGAGGAAGAGGAGCAGCAACATACACCGACTACCAAGTCAAAAGCGGGATGTGGAGACGGACGGTTGAAGCCACCAATGTTCGACCTCAGTGGCGAAAAAACATAACACAACACACATATATTAGCAATTCAACTGAGATTGATTCACATTATACAATAAAACAAAACGAATGCAATAAAACGTCATACTGTACTAATATATTGCCATGTCATATAGTATTAATACTACCTTGCTCTCCTCGTTCATATTTATGGGCCCCATGGCATAAAACACTATACGGTATCTGTTCGTTCGGGTTACTAATAAACGGTTCACATTACGCAGTCTAATGTCATATTTGGTATGCCTTTTGCCAGGCAGCAGATGGTTTCATATGTGTATGATAACTGTAATCTTATTCAAATATATATATATATATATATATATATATATATATATATATATATATATATATATATATGTGTGTGTGTGTGTGTGTATATATTCAACGTCTCCAGATTGAAACACCTGAGTATTTCAGCGTCACTCATTCTATGAAAGACACAGTTTAATGCCCTATTCTGTATCATTTCGATATTGTCAGATACACATTGTGGTACGTTAGCGTGCCATAAGTGAGAGTGAGTGATTCACACAGTTTGACGCAGCTATCCCGTGTCTGACGCCGTCGTGTCGTCCGTCTGTAACAGGAGCTGTAACAGCTGCGTGAAGGACCTGCACTGCGGCTACTGCTACGTCAATTCGCCGACGATGGCGCTCAACGGGTCGTGTCTGCCGGCCGACTATGACAAGCCGGTGATGTCGCTGGCCGGCCGCTGCAACAGCACACACCTGCCCGGTCAGCTGACGTGGGCCTACGACTTCTGCCCCACGACGTACGCCTGGATGCCGCTCGTCGGACTCATACTTTATCTCATCTGCTTCGCACCGGGTGAGTCGCCAGATGGTATCGAAAGCTGTCTCCTCGACTAGGCCAACACGTCGTCATTGCGATTCTTTGAATTACAAAAGCATAGGTTGTGTTGTGTGTCCATAGTGGTTGCAAAAGCAGGTACGTTTGTTTAAATGGTTGAAATCGGTGCCTGCATCCGGTAATTTGCCAACAGCAATTGACAGGCTAATATTTAACATTCAGTCCACTAGTTATTTTGGTCGCACTTTGATGGGAAAAGAACACACATGTCACGCGTTGACGCGAATAATCAAATTATGAGATGTTTTATGATCTGTTACCAGTTTGTCGGATGTACCAAGACGCAATAATACGACTTGTCAACCCCATCTTTGGGCGGCACAACTTCACTCAGCGACAACGAGTACCTATTACCATAATGCGGGGACATATGGTATTCGTTGTTTTATAGCGTTTACGCCGCCCTTCTTTAGACCCAGTGTGTATACATATATCAACAGTATTGCTGGCAAAAGAAAAACGAATTTGGGCGACAAAATGAAGACCGTATAGCGGACGCCACCACCATACATACGATCAATAAACGATTGACAAATCCGTTGTAGGAATGGGACCGATGCCGTGGACTGTCAACTCGGAGATCTACCCGATGTGGGCCCGCAGTACGGGCAACTCGGCCGCGACTTTCACCAACTGGATTTTCAACCTCGCTGTCTCCATGTCCTTCCTCTCACTCACCGAAGTGCTCACAAAAGAAGGTCAGCACTTACATCCTTAAGTCGTGATGTCAGCACTTACATCCTTAAGTCGTGATGACTAGTTTAGTTCAAGTGATATGCATTCTCCGAGTATTAATTGGAACGTCATTAGACATCTCTATACTTATAAACTATGAATATCAACAATTTTGTTTTAGTATATATATATATATATATATATATATATATATATATATATATATATACACACACACACAGCAGCACGCACGCACGCACGCACGCACGCACGCACGCACGCACACACACACACACACACACACACACACACACACACACACACACACACACACACACACACACAACGGTGTATATATAAGTAAATAAGCATAAGCCCTTCGGTGTATAAAACGAAATAGGTAGTCCAAACTGACTTTCCGAACCCATCCAGAATCCGTCCATGTCGTGGTGTTGTAGACGGCAATACTAGGTTACACTGTGTCGTCTTCTTTCAGGCACCTTTGGGTTGTACGCCGGCCTGGCGTGTCTCGGGCTCATCTTCATCGCCTTCTTCCTGCCGGAGACGAAGGGCAAGTCGCTGGAGGAGGTGGAGGGTGTGTTTGCGAAGCCGTGGTGCGGCAGCGAAGGTGCAACGGTGCCGTTTGGCGAAAAGACAGTGCAGTACGTTCACATCCGCGGTCTCAATCGAGACGGGCGCGACTCGGAGATGGATTCGCCCGAATGACGGCCGCCACCTGTAGGTTCCTAAACCGATAATCCACCGCGGCGTGCGAGAAAAGACTCGGCTGCCCCAAGGAAAGAAAGTCCAGTGCACGCAATGCAAGTCTTACAATGTTGCTGCGCGACAGTGTTCAACGACTGTACGTTTCGAACAATGTGCAATGGAGATTACTCGTACTATTATACAAAATAAATCGACATGCATGGTACGACGAGTGCACGAATGAACGTCGCGAGTAGAAATGCCTAGTATTACGCAATGTGTGTGTTCGTTATGGCTGTTTAATGCAACATGTTTAGCAATATTGCGACAAATGGTAGATCTTGTCATGGTATATACAGAGCCTTCAGTGCTAATAAACGCCCCCAATACAGGCTGAACATCGTTGATGCAATATATTAATGGAACGATAAGTTGTATTTGAAGGTGAACTGGATAGCTGTGATATGGACAAGCAGCGGCATCTCATGTGTGCCTGGATATCGGTGACAGACTTAATGGAGACAAGACAGCAAGCTAGGAAGGCCGTCGCGATAGGAACTAGGCTGTCGGTGTCGGATGTACGCCATTAGCGTAATAACTACCGTGACAGGACGTTACCTCTCGAGTTACATTGTTACCTATTAGCGCAGACTGTCTCTAAACACACGACACTTACGACATGCTAAGTGTGTTCAAACTGCTATTTCAACACATTTTTTTCCAAATGTGTATCATAATGAAGTGAGATTACAACTGACACAACAGGAAATCCAAGAGAAAAATCCCTCTGAAATGTAGGTCCATTTCGCTGAAAACTCACAGTTACAGGAAGTTATTTCAAAATTTGCCATTGTCGTAAATTAACAAAACGAATACCAGAAGTGTCTCTAGATAGCTGGTTGTTTTGTATTATTGGCAAAAGAGACAAACAATGTTCAATCCGAAACGTCTGTTCTAATAGCAAATGTACCCTGTCAATTTAATACGCTGCTTGCAATGATACAATGCCACTTAACGACGTTGGCTACCTAGAATCCTTTTCGGAATATGTGAGGATGAGGCGTTATGCAACGGTAGGCTATCCGAAACACAAAGACAATTGAAAACTAATGATGGTAAGAAGACAGAGTGTGAAGACAGATCTCATAAGACCAGATATGACGACCGTGAATGGAAAAGATGACTGGAAAATACGGAGAAGACTCATAGAACGAATGGAACTAAGTGGGCGATGTGGAACCCATAAAGTGGTGACAGAAGGCAGATGCACGACTGCCTGAACCGTTGCCGTCTACAATAACATCTTTAGAACATGCGTGATGTGAAGTCGAAGTTTGGCAATGTCATATTTTCTTAACAGTCGTTTATTCATTAGTACAGTAGATGCCATTGGTTTATGTGTAAACACAATTAACAATTTAAACAATCGGTGTGCCAAACGTCGTCCAGTGAATTATATAACATGTACTCGTATTTCACACAGATAGACAACTGCTTAACATCATACACGTATAACCTTTCACTGAGCTTATTAACCCAAGCAACTTAATGTGCAACATATATTTATAACAGATTATACAATGTGTAAGTAATGTATGTTGTGTATATATTATATGCGTAGTCAGCCCGATCCAGCATGATGATTTCCGTGTGTGCTAGTCGTGTGTTAGTTTGTCTGGGTGGAAGTCCGAGTCATCTGCACGTTTCCCATAAACAAATCAAGATGTCGCTGGCGTGTTTGTGCTCGTGATTTCGCAATTTCGCGGCAACGTGAGAATCATGCGTACACAGCTGCTAGGCACTGGGCAGAAACAAAAATAGTAATATTAGCTGTCTAGCGACATAATTACTTGTCAAGCACTCGCACGTGTAGGCGGACGCACGTGGTGCTGTATGCATGCAGATCGCTGACACTGACCTTACGTCCCTCACCAGCGACACAGTTGCAGCCCAACCGTCTCGCAAATCGGGAGCGATTGGTTGTCGGATCAGTTGGACAATACAGTATGCTGGCCAACAATAACACAACTAAACACACATGTAAACCAGCCGTTTTGTCAGGTATAGGAAAATGACCGAGCCGTTGAAATCCACCAAACTGCTCGGAAAGACGTGAATATGATACACGATTGAAGTATGTGCAAGATGTACCGGACGTTCCTGCCTCCTGTCCCGACACGTGTATCATCTCGCGCTATGGCACTAACACGCTAGTCGTAAATTGCAAAACAAAAAGAACAATTTGGCCTCAAATCAGACACAAATTCGCAGGACATGTCTCACATCTCCATCCTCGTGCTTTAGAAGCAGCATTAACGTCATCAAATCACATTCCTTTTATGTAAACCTCCGGTAAACCATATGGCCTGACGAACACTGTAATCAATATATCACATGTAACAAAAGAATATACATGTTTCATATACATATATATATATATATATATATTATTTATATGAAACGTATTTTTTGTATATATATATATATATATATATATATATATATATATATATGCGTGTGTGTGTGACCGCTATTTAACTTATATAATCAATGATTGAAACAATTACTATAGGCTTATACGTTTTTTAATGACCAATGCAACTGAACATGTTGAAAGCGTCTACGTTTACCATGGCGAAATTATTTGTTAAATGTAGAATGGTTAGTCTACACCGAGATACATGCTTTTTGCAATATTACACTCACGCACACGCCAGCACACCCGCACGCGCGCGCACACACGCACGCACACATGTAACAAAAGTTTGAGTGCTCAAACAGCAACTATGAATAACTCCGGTAATTATGCATAAATCCAAGATGGCCACTGGTCAGATCTTAAAAATACTTTAGAAACACTTGCCTTACAATTATGTGTAATACTTGGGTATATAGAATCCATTGCTGATATTAAAGTTTCAGTTCAAGATTAGATATTGAAGGTCAGGTAAAGGTCAAAGTTGCCCTCTCGGTGGACAACAAATGGAAACTTCTATGAAATTACATATTTATTTATTCATGAATATAAATGGATAATCTTACAATACGTGACGCATTTGTTCATGAGAAAAAAGTATTCAGTCATAGCTTAAAATATTTGAAACACTTAGTCACATATGTTACACATAATGTATATAATTTTGGCGGTTCCACACTCCAATGACGACGTTTGCCTGTCCCCGTGTATGACTGGCTAAATTATTTTGTTTGTTGCGCCCCTGAGCTTGAATATCTTTAAGGACTTAGGCGCTATAGAAGTGTTACAATAATTATTAAATTATTATTAATAACATTGGCATTCATAGTACCCTTTGAGAAAATCTTTTTGCATTAAGTAATTATGCATGAAAGTCATTGTAGATATGTTACGAGGAATGAACCTATTTTATTAAAATGATTACTGTGACGTATCACCCCCAATAAATATTTGCCCAAACATACATTTTCAGTGAAACAGATTTATTGCACACCATGATGAACATTTGACATTTCCGGGCAGAACATTTGTAATAAGACACACACACACGCACACGCACTATGCATATTATGAAGAGCAAGAATAATAAGCAGAATCTGGCACATTTGTGTGTAGTGACTTTCTTCGTGCAATGCAGGAGAGATCTTGACGAAAGAGACTCGTGACGATGGAGCATTTTGGTAATGAGTTCACCACGATCTTCTACCTCACTGATATGGCAAAATCATGATCCGTGTACTTACTGAAGACGTGTTTGTCCTACTGGTATGCTGGGTGTATTGGGAGGAGATGGAGTGCGAGATGCAAATGTAGTGGTGGGATATGACAATGCTGGGCCACAGTGTCTGCAGTAGCATGGCATGCATACCCTCATCAATTGCGACATGACCTCATACTCATACGCCAAGCCAAGATTAATGCGCTAACACCTTGCTCATTGAATGTGTGGTCAGCGACTGGGGACATCCATGGAGTCTCCCCGCGTCACACTTTTCACCAAGACGAAGAAAAGTCCCTAAGTCAAAGCCCTGCTCCAACATCAGCTACATGTATCCAACATGTAGGCCATGCTGTGGAAAGTGGCAGACCAGCAAGTCCCACCTGTCAGCCGATATCACTCAGTTCAGCTAGGAGATCTGGGATGGCGTCCCAGCTCCTGTTATTGCTTAGGCTGACCTAGGTTCACCATACCTAGGTGATGTGATTCACTGTGAGTGTAGAGTGAAGGGCATGAAATACAACACTGCATGCAGAACATCTTTCGTGCATATCGTACAGCAACTGCTCTGACGAAGACGACTACTGCAGTCCATACACCAACACAGACGAGGAGGCTATCGAGATGGAGAATGCTGAAGAGAATGATTTGGAGGATGAGAGGTTGAAGATGAATATGAAAAGCGTGGAGTGCATGAGTGTGGATTTGTTGATCCTGATTACATGGATGATGAGTGGGAATAGATAAATGAGTATTATAAAGATTATTACGTATTATCTACACTAATTAAAATGTCACAAACCTCATGCTTATAGCTTATTATGTACAACTATCTTGTATATATTGTTTTATATATATATATATATATATATATATATATATACACATATCATTCCTTGTAACATACCCATACATTCACACATAATGACGTAATGCAAACATTCCCCTCAAAGACAAATCTGAATGCCAATATAAGTAATTATATTTGCACTATACACCATGTCTGACTACGCGTCTTAAATAAGTTTAATTATGATATTTTTTCATGAATAAATGTGTCAAATGTTGTATTTATACTCATGAATAAACTAAAATATAATTTCATAGAAGTTTTCATTTGTTGTCCGCCAAGAGGTCAACTTTGACCTTTACCTGACCTTCAACATCTGATCTTGACCTTGAACAAAAAATGTAACATCAAAAATGGATTCTACATACCCAAATACCCCTAAAAGGAGGTATTACACATAATTCTACGACAAAAGTATTTTAAAGATCTGACCAGTGGCCATCTTGGATTTATGCAAATTACCAGAGATGCTCACAGTTGCCGCTTGGGCAGTGAAGCTGAATAGGATAGAACATTTATAGATTCACTATTGAACACATGTGACTGTCGAATGGCCAGGTTCTTAAATGTATCAATATGCGATAAACCCTGGGTGCGTTGAGGGGTCTGTTCTTCTCAATGGATTTCTGTCTCACCAAACGCCATCTTTTTAGTTGATTGCTAAAATTATTTTCTCACCATGTAAAATGTTGTCTTTATACACACATACATATATATCATCCATGGAGTCTGCCCGTCTGTTATATATATATATATATATATATATATATATATATATATATATACAGATGGTGGGGGAGATGATTAACAATCACCGGCTACAACCTACCCGCAATCTTTCTGGAACTGCTGTCATGTGTCGACCAGCAACATTCACATGACCACCGAGAGCTAGTAATCATACGTGGACGAAGGTGTCGTGAGTACACCGAAAGCTCCGTTAGAGATCGAGAATTCGGAGGCATATATCTACATTTCATACTTAATACATTATTTTGATTGATAACAACACTACATAAAAAATATAGTTAAAGGTATCTTAATGAATTAAATTTAACTAAAAATAAAGAATTATTTATTTTATTTACTGTGAACGGTTCTCAGACTGTCTCCCACGACGTTTGAGCTGCGCAACCTGTTCGTCATATAAAACATCTGCTTGATGAATCATTGTCCCACAAAAGTGGCCGCTCTTACGAATGGTTTGACGATGTGAGTTGTCCGAGTCTGTATCTCAGTCTGGATATTAAACTCAGCCCTTGCGGCTCCTCCTCCTCTTTAGCGTCAAACGATGGCGAAGTCATAGAACTTAACTCCGGTGTCGGTGACGACGACGACGACAAACACACCGTGGTGACAGCAACGGTCCGTGCGTCACTGTCTCTCTCGGGACAACGACTCTCGTGGCGTGCGTCACCATTCCCCGATGCTGTTGGTGAGTCATTTACAGCCGGTACAGCGTCTATGACAGGCGACGAAATGTCCTCAATGTCGACTTTCATGCAGTTTACACCTTCAGCGAAATTAATGTCGCTGTTTTCAACTAACTGACTTGGCTCGTCATTCCACTCTGACTTCTTGGTGGTGTCATCAAACGGCTGTGGTAACAGTTTTCCGATTGACGGCGATTTAACATCTAGAGCAGTTACAGGAGACAGGACTATGACGTTTTGTGACAGATGGTCGTGTGTCACACACGGTGACTGACTGGTCTGCACGGACACGTCCCTGGTGTCGGACTTGACCGTCTCACAACACTGGTCAACGGTCGGCCTGGTCAAGATAACACATTCCGTCGCTGTCTCCGTGGTCACGTCTGCTTCGGTATTTGTACTGAATGAATGAGTAACATGTCATCGGTGCAATATTAGTACAAATACAAATGATAATGTAACAAACACAAATGTTAAGGATATCAATTTCAGGGTATTAAAACGCAGCTACCACGAGATCTTCATTGGTAACAACTGTAGCATAATAATAATAATAATAAATATATGCTACTGTACAAACTAATTAAAACAAATATTCAGCAATTGCATGTATATATATATATATATATATATATATATATATATTGCATAGCGGTTACATAATAAAAACAAAAACAGACAGTACCGGGTAACTTTAATATTATTCTTTACCTGAAGTCCACCTTCTGCGCTTGCTGGCCGCATCTGCCACATGTACTAGTGATGACCGGCCCGGCGGCCACACCGGAAGACTTGTCATCCCCCGCTTTGTCCACATCTTCACTGACGCGTGTGTCATTAACCCGTATCTCAGTTATCTCATTGCAATTTCCAAGCGACGTTCTATCATCCACAGCGGCAACCGACGATTTCATATTGGACAAAACCGTTTGATTAATTCTGTTCTCCCTGCAAACGTCAGTTGGTAATTGCAATATTTCTTCTGCAGAGCCATCATCAAGAATTCCAGTGCGTGCCACAGCATATTCCGATGTACGCGCAGAGGGTGACATCACTAAAAGAGAGTCGCTGGCTGGAAAATCATTGGACGTATCTCTTGCTGGTTCTGGTTGGACATTTTCTTGGCTAGATACACAGCTGTCTCCGTTGAGTTGGATAAGTTCTGCATGTAGCTGTCCATCCACACGGCCACGAGGCCACTTTCCCCAATGAATACGGCTACCTGGTTGGTTTTGTGTTCTGTTACCGTTCTGATTATCATATCTGCGTGAGCTGTTATCATATATGTTTCCCGTATCGCCGTTAGATTGTGATTCATTCAGCTTAGTGGTTTTGGTGTCAAACACACGCCAGTTTTCGTCCACCTGTGCAGGATTCTCTGTGGTTGATGTGTCACCTCGTGGTGACAGTTTTGGTTCGTCTACGTCTACGTCTTGTGGCGAGGCATCTGCAACAGAACGCACATTAGCACAGCTATTGTTTCATGTGATGAGAATATAAATATCAAATATAAATGCAGAGGTTTCTTTGTAAAGTAATCATTGGTGTAATGAATGCCTGCATAAAGACAATCTTCAAATCCATCTTCTTGTCTACATCGTATTATTTACTCATGTACATGTGGTCAAATATCGATAAAACATCATGGTTTTTAAGTTGACAAAGCACGCTTTTGTATTTATATTGTGGGAACAGTAGCAGTAAGTAGATGTATTTTATGTCATGAAACTGCAATGCCATCAGAAAATATATATTCATTACCCATGGTACATCGATATATTTCACGGAATGTACATGGAAAAGTAACATCATGCATATGATGCAGCCATTAGTTTTCGTTCCGAAACTGTTAAACTGCAGAAAAACCAAGGAACAGTTAATGGATTGTTTTCTGCAGACATTTTCTTACCAATCTTTAACGACTTTGTGATGCTACCTACATTTGCATTCACATTGTACAAGTCACCAACAACGCGCGATACACAACATGCTGCATTTTACATATAACACAGTGTTCTACACGTGTATCACATGTTACATATAACACAGTGTTCTACACGTGTATCACATGTTACATATATGATTCGGCAGATTATAATGCAAGCAAATGGCAACATATGCAAGGCAACAATGAAACATAGTGTTTCTATTATTACAAACACTTTTATTTTGAACCTATGTCAAACCTAAACTAAACAGAACAATAGGACATGCTCAAACAATTGGACATTCCTTTGGTTCTGGCTAACCCTCTTGTACATGTTATTTATTTCTTGGCTCATTCTGTATCTTCCAAAATGCAATTCTAGCACATCATAATATTCTGGTACACGTGATGGGTTGATGTAGAATACACCAGCTATATATAATGCAAGTCAATTAGCCAATAATCATGCTCTGGTCAAGCTAAATATACAAGTATCATTAACTTTGCATTGTGTGATTTCATCTACATAATTCTTATAAAACCTGCACCAGTTAACATTCAAGAGAACTGTTAAACTGGATTGTTCAGCAGTTTCACTGAAAGCAACGGTTGTGTATTTTACCTGTGGACATGTTAAGCATGTCGTTGCTCTGGGAATGGGGCAATGACAGAAACTTAATCCAGTTCCTGCTTCTATTCCTTTCTCTCAGTGTCTCCGACATCTGCTGTGTGTCACTGTCATAAGGGATCATCTGTTCCCTATCCCTGCTTCCGGTCTCTGATCTCTCATAGGTTTCTGTCTCTCCTCTTTCAGATGTCACTTTCTCTTGAACAGTTCCTCCCAGATGGCACTAAATACTGCAAATATGCCCAAACACTGTCAATACCAATCATGATATCATAGTATAATGATTATTACAGATTTTTTTTCAATATTATTTTAAATACTTGCACTGTTGCATTATATTTCATATTGCCTTCTTACATTATTTACAACCAGTAACAAGATGTTGTGTATGACTTACCTGTGGACTGTGTACATCTGTGTCGAGGCCGACAGAGATGTCTCCAACCTGCTGTGAACTCTGTAGCACCGGGTCTTCTGACAGGTATGACATGTCTTTGTCATCAAGTCCAATGCTGAAATTGGACAAATTGGAAGCTGTGAGAAATATCTATGGGAAGGACTTAAGTTGTTATCTTGGGAAGTCCAAAATGTTGTTAGTTTTCATATCAACATGTGGTATGCACTGGTGATTTTTATGATGCAAAATTGTTGTTGGCATCAGTTTATTTCAGCACGTTTCATTCACAAGGTGGCGCCACATGATTACATTTTCTCAGGGGCACATGGTGATACCAAACTACCTTCATTCGTAATGTTTACTTAGTATGGCATTTTGGGATTTTATGATTTGATGTGACCACCCACTATCTTCCACTTGTCGTAACAGCAACTTTGAGTAAAGGGAATATATCTGAGACAGTCACAATAAAGGTATATTCAGAGGCATTCCCATTAGCACATCCAGGTGTAGTAATGGAACTAACGTTGTGACATCAAATGTATTGCATTTTCATTGGCTTTACATGAAACTGCAAGAATACAATGAATTCAAATGGGAATAACTCAATAAATAATAAAGAGAATTCCAGTGTACATCCAGCACCATATTTAGAGGTTATATTATTATCCTTATGCAAGTGCATTATCATGTAGAGCCTGAAACACAGACAGCCCCACCACACGCCTGGCTACTCCAGTCGCAATGGTGTCACAGGAAACTATACATACCATTTACAGAAAAAATATTAAACAGGGAGATGCAGAGGGTAATTTTTTTTAGGATAGTGTTCTGGTATTCAAATTTTTTCTTTAGAGATTGGGGAATAAACGGATTGAGTTCATTTAATAAGCTGTACATATATATATATATATATATATATATATATATATACATATATACACACATATATATATATATATATTATATGAATACACTGTATATATCACAATACCTGGCATCAATGTAGGCACTGAAACATTCTGCATGTTCTTAGGGGCTTGTCAATATAACAAATTCCATTATCCAAAACAGTTTTGCATGTAGGTGGGTATGTGGTTGACTTGAAGGGTCCATTTGCAATAACAATTTTGTTTGGTAAAATTAATATGCTTCTCCACAAAATGGGTAGACAAATTCTGCTTTTTACGAAAAATTTCAGCTGTGCCTGTAAACGTGTTAGTTATTGATGTAATAAATCAGTTGCAATTCACTGACATGTAATATATTTTAAATATTTGTTATCAATAGAAACAATCGGAACCCTGCCTATAATTATTTTAGCAACCTCATCACATGAAGACACAGTTACATGTCAATGTATCACTGTAATTTATTGGCCTTTCCCATTCGTTTGGATGAGGGGTGGTTGACATCGATCCTATCCAACTTTGTTTTGGATTATAGAATTTGTTATAGTTACAAAGCCCCGTACCTTTCTTGTTCACTGTAGTCATGCTGACATCTGGGAGTCTTTCCAGGCAATGGCTCCTCTGTCATCATCACTGTCTCCTCCCTAATCTCATCTTGTGGCAGTGAAACTGACTGTCGCTCAAAATTCCCACACACTTTCAACTTGTTATAATTCTTGTCATCAAGCAGATCCGTAACTGACTGGCATACGGAGACAGTGTCACCAGTATGATTTGCGACAAACTCTTGGTATGCATCACTGCTACTATTGCTAGTCACAGTTACATTTTGTGCAACTGCACTTCGTTGTTGCCGTGATGGACCAGACAGAGCATACTTCTTCAGAGGCGTCACTTGAAAGTCTTCGCTTGTCATAAAGACCTGTCTCTTGTGGTGAAATTCCTCATCTAGTCGCTGGTAGGGAAGTGGCCTTATGTCAAATTTAGTATATTCTTTGTTGGGTCGCAGCTTTGATGAAGAGTGATCTCCAGTTTTATTTGGGTTGTATTTGAACTCACAGAGAGGGCTCTCATCTTCCCAGAAGTGTCTGTGTTTGTGCTGATGGTCTGGCTGTGGGTGTCTGTGAACAGCAACTGGCTGCTTAAATGATGCACTGGCTGAATATTGACTGCCAGGAGCTGGGGTTGAGTAGGGCAGAAACGGAGTCTACAACAAGTGTAATCACAGAAGTGACATGAACAACAAGTGTAATCCTCGAAGAGATGTCTACAACAAGTGTAATCATAGAAGTGACATGTACAACAAGTGTAATCCTCGAAGAGATGTCTACAACAAGTGTAATCCTCGAAGAGATGTCTACAACAAGTGTAATCATAGAAGTGACATGTACAACAAGTGTAGTCACAGGAGTGACGTCTACAACAATAACAGACGTGATGTTTACAACAAGTGTAATCAGAGGAAGTTGCTATATGTGAGTCTCTACTATGATCTGAGTCACCTTACAGTGGCTTGCACCTTTATTTATTTAGAATTGCATGCTAAAAATGAAGCTGGGAGTCATGTGTTTTTTGTTTATGTTTGTTGCTGTATCATTGTTATATGAATAATCTGTTTTTAATACATTTACTGAGAGCATCTAGAAAAAACTAAATAAAATAATGAAGTGTCATATGTGCCTTCAGGTGTACGCATTAGAGTGGCCAAATTTGATATGGTCAGAAAATAATTTTTGAAATGCATATGGGCTAAGAAGATGAGGTAGGGTGAGAAAACCGTTGAGAGGTCTTTTGTTCTCAATGGTTTTCTCTTGGGTGAGAAAACAACTGTGTTAATATTTCAGAAAAAAACATTGATAGGAAAAGACCTCTCAATGCACCCAAAGTTTAGCGCATTGTGATAAATTTTTGAACTTGTCCATTTGACAGTAGTGTGTTCAATAATGAACCTATACATGTTCTACCCTATGAACATTTTAATTGATTTGGTTTTAGAACAAACTCAGCTTGACTGCCCAAATGGCAACTTTGAGCAACTCTGGTATTTTGCATAAATCCAAGATGGCCACTAGTCAGATTTAAAAAGAAGAAGTTTAGAACCACTTGTCTTAGAATTATGTGTAATACCTCTTTTTAGGGGTATTTGGGTATGTAGAATCCATTTGTGATGTTAAATGTTCAGTTCAAGGTCAAGATCAGATGCTGAAGGTCAAACAAAGGTCAAAGTTGACCTCCCGGTGGACAACAAATGGAAACTTTGATGAAATTCTATTTTTGTTTATTGATGAATATAAATGGATAATCTTATAATATATGACACATTTTTTCATGAGAAAAGAGTATTCAGTCATAAATTAAATTATTTGAAACACAGTCACATGTTACACATACAGTATAGACTGTATAGTGCAAATATAATTACCAATATTGGCATTCAGATTTCTCTCTGAGGGAAATTCTTGCATGAAGTAATTATGTGTGAAACTCATTGTATGTTACAAAATAACAATAGATAAAAAAGCTTTACACAATAAGCTATAAGCATGAAGTTTATGTCATCTTAATAAGTGCAGATAAATGTCAGGTTTTTTGTATCACATCAATACTCTTCTAACAGTCAGATATATTACATGTTTCTCACCTCATTTTCAATATTGGTAAGAGGGAACTTCCTTAATCCTGCACTAGACCTGCTTAAACTGTTGTTCCATAGGGTCTGCAAGCACAACTTACACAATCACAATTGAGTCAAGAGACAGAGAGAATATCTAAAGGGTAGAGAATCTGATGACAGGCAGCTGATTATACCAACATTAACAGAATGGTGGATTTTAATCAAGAAGATGATATTGTAGATTCCTTTTTTGTTATGCCATTTGGAGCTACCTCATAAGCGGCAGCTCCCTCAGCTGTACATGTATTCTGATAATGGTAAATGTTATGAATAAATTGTTTTTATGAAGTAATTTCAGAAACTGTACGTAAAATATGTTTACATGAAGTGAACTGCAAATGACTTTATGCACGTCATATCTTAGTCTTACCTCTCCTTGTGGCAAATGTTTGGAATGTGACATAGCTGGGACGTGTTTCTCCAAAGGAAATGTAACTGGTGGCTGAAAGCTGCAAGATGAAGGCATGCAAATATTTTCTGGTTTGTAGAATGAATCCAGGTTGTGCCTCATGTCCCCTGATCCAAGTCTGTAAGCAGAGGTAGAGACATGGTAGCAAGTAGTTGTTACATAGAGCCAGAGCTGCAAGAAGATGTTTTGTATAGCCATGACTACAAGTAGATGTTCTGTATAGCCATGACTGCAAGTAGATGTGTACACCCATGGCTGCAAGTAGATGTTATGTACAACAATGACTGCAAGCATATGTTGTGTACAACCATGGCTGCAAGTAGATGTTGTGTACACCATGGCTGCAAGTAGATGTTGTGCATAGCCATGGCTGCAAGTAGATGTTGTATACAACCATGGCTGCAAGTAGATGTTGTGCACAGCCATGGCTGCAAGTAGATGTTGTATACAACCATGGCTGCAAGTAGATGTTGTGTACAGCCGTGGCTGCAAGTAGACATTGTGTACAACCATGGCTGCAAGTAGACGTGTACAATCATGGCTGCAAGTAGATGTTTTGTTCAACCATGGATCCAAGTAGATGTTGTGTACAACCATGGCTGCAAGTAGATGTTGTGTACAGCCATGGATGCAAGTAGATGTTGTGTACAGTCATGGCTGCTAGTAGATGTTGTGTATAACCATGACTGCAAGTAGATGTTGTGTACAGCCATGGCTGCAAGTAGATGTTGTCTACAACCATGGCTGCAAGTAGATGTTGTGTACAGCCATGGATGCAAGTAGATGTTGTGTACAGCCATGGCTGCTAGTAGATGTTGTGTATAACCATGACTGCAAGTAGATGTTGTGTACAGTCATGGCTGCAAGTAGATGTTGTGTACAGCCATGGCTGCAAGTAGATGTTGTCTACAACCATGGCTGCAAGTAGATGTTGTGTACAGTCATGGCTGCTAGTAGATGTTGTGTATAGCCATGACTGCAAGTAGATGTTGTGTACAACCATGGCTGCAAGTAGATGTTGTGTACAGCCATGGCTGCAAGTAGATGTTGTCTACAACCATGGCTGCAAGTAGATGTTGTGTACAGCCATGGCTGCAAGTAGATGTTGTCTACAACCATGGCTGCAAGTAGATGTTGTGTACAACCATGGCTGCAAGTAGATGTTGTGTACAACCATGGCTGCAAGCAGATGTTATGCTCACCCATGCCCAACCATTGCTGCAAGTAAATGTTGTGTACAACCTTGGTTGTAAGAAGATGTGTGTAGCCTTGGTTGTAAATAGATGTTGTATACAGCGAAGGATGCAAGTAGATGTTGTGTACAGCAATGATTGTAAGTATGTGCATTATACAATGAGCATACATGGTAGCAAGTTTATAAAGTCAAGTCTACAATTACAAATGTATAATTTATTAAGTTCAGTCTGCAGGCAGATACTATGTGAAGCCAAGTATATGTATATTAGAACTGTTCCAGTTATACAAGTATTGCACTGTTCAAGTTGGAGTTATCACATTTGTTATCTACAGCCATTATCATGAATATATGTAATAGGATGAGCATATTCCTAACTACCACTAAAACTTATTAAAATTAAGTTTTAAAACAAATAAAGAGTTTTAAGTGCATTGTTCCATTCACCTTTTCTTTGAGTCCAGTATCTGCAGGGCTGACACCCTGTCCACAGGTGAGATTGGACCTAAATCCAAGTTTTCATTTCTTCTTTTCATTGGTGTGGCTTTGTCCAAGTCAACCACTGTGACACGTTTGGGAGGACAAATTGCTTAAAGAAAATAATTAAATAAATCAGTTTTGACCAAATGTAGTACACATGTATGCATGTTATACTGTGTAGGTATTTTCCATGTACATAAAATTGTTTATTATTTATGGACATTTATACAATTTTTTGGGTAAACTAAGCAATCCAATAACAACACACTAGCAAATACACAAGTGTAAAGATATCTACATAACCTGGAGTTTTTCTCAATAATAATCTTAAACTGGAGCTTTTTGGACTAGTTCTTGTAATAACCGTTAACACAACTTATACCTGCATCTAGAAAAGTACCTTTTTCATTGAGATCATGGACTTTGCTGACTGTCTGTAAAGAAATCAAATCCTGGCTAATTCCTCGTTTCCCCCCAGGCGAGTGTGGCCTTGCTCTCTTCACCTTCTTCATGTGGCGTTTCATCTCAAAGTATTCCTAGTAACAAATAGTTTATCTGTGTCACAACCTTGTTTTGCTCAATTCGAAAGGCTGTAATTAGACAAATTATTTTCAAAATATGTAGGTTTATCTACATTATAACGAGAAGTCACATACATTAGAAATGGATTTAAGAGATGTAAGATTTTATACGATGATTATGTTAACAATATTATTATGAATGTTACTGTAGTTTAACGAGTTATATCATTGTAGTTTCAATGTGTGACAATTAATATTTTATTACTATTATTATTATAATTATTGCGATATCAGTATTACACAAGAGTTTTTAGTAGTACTGATTGACAAAAACCGAAAATTATATGCCAATGATATGTACATATTGCATCATGCAATATTCTGAACTGCAAACTGTGCTGCACAATCGCATTGATTTACAAATAATTGTTGGTGTATCTTGCGCTGTTGTTATCCAAAATATTTAAAACAAATAAATGCCCAATATAATATAATAGTGACTAGGTCAAAAATTGTGTCACTGACATCTAATTATTGGCCTATTTTAATACGCTACCTGATAGCATACTAATTCACTCCACATATTCTGGCCACAGAATGCTATACACCTACAGAGTACTGAAAGGATGCACGAGTTCGGACGAGATTTGTATTTTGATGATTTATTTTTCATACATTCAATACAATTCAAGAAGTTTCCAATTTTTTTACGGAATGTGTTAGAGATTTAGTACACTTGTAAATATTTTCTGCTGAGATAATCATGTTAACTTAAAAGTTAATGCTCTTGAAAGTACATACGAAAATCTAAACGAAACTGTGGTAAAAACGTATGACTATATATAGTATTGACATTGTCATCACAATATGTCATTGGTCATTGGCATTGCCATTGGCAACCCGTGCATTGGCCTGGGAATGCCAACTGCACTCTCAAATTCAGCAACTGCAGACTGTGTGTACACATGATCGTGTAGTATTATCGGCTATTATAAAACGATTGTGTAACCTTGCCCGCTTTGGCTTGGCCTGTTAGCCTATAGTATAGCCTGTAGCCTAGCTTAGCCTTAGCCTAAGCCTAAGGCTTAGGCCTTATTTCGTCGGCGCCAGAGCAGGGCCCACAGCCCGGCAGGAGAGGTGGTGGACTGTTTGCATGAGTAATCAAAGAAATATAGCATTTTAACATCCAGTGTCACCGTCACCTTTTGCTGTTTTCTTTCATTTTGTAATCGGAGTCTGCTTCTAACGCCACCAACCCAGTTCATATCACCGGCTTTGGTTTCGACAGTATAACTGTCCAAACTAGCAGACGACACTTGGTATCCAACTTCTCCGCTAGGAGAAAATACGTAAATAACAATCCGCTAGGGATAAACTACATTGTAATTTTGGAATATCCACCACACGCCGCCACTATCACCATATCACATTCGATTCGAATCTACGTTATGTGGCGCCACCGTTTTTAGCGTCTGCGTGTGACAAAGTGTATAATTATGATTGATTACCCTGCTATGAATCAGAGTATCCAATAAAATAATTTTCAAGCTAAGTCATAAACTAGGTATTAGCTGTCTTCACTTTATAAAGGCAAACACATGTTTTGACAGTACTGAAAATGTGCACAAATTGTCTCACAAAAAGTACACGACAGCCGCCAGGCAGGTATTCGATTATCGTATGCACAGACATTCGACTTAATTATTAATTTGTATTCGTATATAGAATCGTAGACTTGATTATTGTTTTGTGTAATTGTTTCGATGAGTCATGCATGATAGATATGACGGGGAGTCGATCACTTGCAATAAACATATATATTAATTATTACGATAGATTACACTGACACAATAAAATAAACCGACCGAAATATTTAGCAGTGTGCGCGTAGCTTCGTGAATCGCACAATCCAGATTGGAGTCGACGCCCATCTCGATGTTGTCATGCAAGAACGGATCAGCGTCCGATGGCGTCTGGTCGAATCCAGTAAACATGGCGATGTGTCAACGGACTGAACAAACAAACCTAATTCAGCAGAACGGAGTGCAATTAATGTCAAGTTCGTCAGACGAGCTGACAGTCGATAAGAAGCCCTTGCAGCCGGAATACGCTATGTTCGCAGTAACGACTAAGCAAAAATGCCACGACCGATGTGTGGATACGATTCCTGGTAGCCCATGCTAATGCGTTAAATGTGAAGTTTCTCCTGTCTGCTAAGGCGACTCAGCAGCTTTCAACGTTTTTGTGTTCTAGGCCCCCCGAGTCAAACATAAACATGCATGGACTCATTTGCATAAATACCAATGCATCCCTCGCCCTTTCGCTTCGAACATGGCAACAGCTACTGTCTTTACAATATGTATTTACCAAACATAATATAACATGCGTTTGCTGTTGCCATTGTCGCACACAGTACTTGTTAACAATCGCTACTCACCCAAACGTGTTTAAAAGAAATAAAATCTCACATAATATCAATATGTCAGCTTGGTTTATGTAATTTTAGTTTACAATTGCCAGTAACAAATACTATTTATTCTTTGTAAAAATGACACATATCAGTTGGTATTTAAAAACACTCATTTCAAAATAGAATACACCAATACAAAATACAACGTGTATGGATTATTCTCACGGCAGCTTAACCACAGGCTCTAGTCATTCAGCGTGACGACTGGTGCCTTAACCTTCCAACAATGCAATCAATGCAATGCATTGGGATATCCGTGACAGGCAGACACGCATGTCGTCTTCAATTGACAACTTGAGTCTGTATTAGAGTGTTCAGTGCTGAAACGTATCAACGCGTCTATTGCTGTATCTTGACATATTCAGAACTCGAAACCACACGGGAACCAGGGTGTTTCCATCTGCACCTCGTGGAGACGAGCTTGCATGGTGCGATCACGTGATAGGTTACTGAGATCTTCTTGGAGTATGGCTTGGAGGGGGGGGGGAGTTGTGTCTCTGTGTTCTCTCTAACTGGGTCGGCGATCCACTTATAAGAACCTGCTTGCTCCTCTGTGAGTTCAGGGAAGTAATTGTTCAATGTGCCCAAGAAGTCTAACAGGTGAACCGCTACGTTACACTGAAATGCACCTTTCGTCCCTGATTAAATGCGTGCATCTATTCACCATGAAAGAG
>JAODUO010000222.1:295000-442500 GCA_025642075.2 Ridgeia piscesae | reverse complement strand
ACTCCTATCGACCAGGACAATATCCTACACTACTCCCATCGACTAGGACAATATCATACACTACTCCCATCGACCAGGACAATCTCCAACACTACTCCCATCGACCAGGACAATTTCTAACACTACTCCCATCGACCAGGACAATTTCTAACACTACTCCGATCGACTAGGACAATCTCCAACACTACTCCCATCGACCAGGACAATCTCTAACACTACTCCCATCGACCAAGACAATCTCTAACATTACCACCATCTACCAGGACAATCTCCAACACTACTCCCATCGACCAGGACCATATCTAACACTACTCCCATCGACCAGGACTATCTCTAACATTACCACCATCTACCAGGACAATCTCTAACACTACTCCCATCGACCAAGACAATCTCTAACATTACCACCATCTACCAGGACAATCTCCAACACTACTCCCATCGACCAGGACAATCTCCAACACTACTCCCACCGACCAGGACTATTTCTAACATTACCACCATCTACCAGGACAATCTCTAACACTACTCCCATCGACCAGGACAATCTCCAACACTACTCCCATCGACCAGGACAATCTCCAACACTACTCCCACCGACCAGGACTATCTCTAACATTACCACCATCTACCAGGACAATCTCTAACACTACTCCCATCGACCAGGACAATATCCAACACTACTCCCATCGACCAGGACAATCTCCAACACTACTCCCACCGACCAGGACTATCTCTAACATTACCACCATCTACCAGGACCATCTCTAACACTACTCCCATCGACCAAGACAATCTCTAACATTACCACCATCGACCAGGACAATCTCCAACACTACTCCCATCGACCAGGACAATCTCTAACATTACCACCATCGACCAGGACAACCTCCAACACTACTCCCATCGACCAGGACCATCTCTAACACTACTCCCATCGACCAAGACAATCTCTAACATTACCACCATCTACCAGGACAACCTCCAACACTACTCCCATCTACCAGGACAATCTCCAACACTACTCCCATCGACCAGGACAATCTCTTAAACTACTCCCATCGATCAGGACAATATCTAACACTACTCCCATCGACCAGGACAACCTCCAACACTACTCCCATCGACCAGGACCATCTCTAACACTACTCCCATCGACCAAGACAATCTCCAACACTACTCCCATCTACCAGGACAATCTATCTACCAGGACAATCTCCAACACTACTCCCATCGACCAGGACAATCTCTTAAACTACTCCCATCGATCAGGACAATATCTAACATTACTCCCATCGACCAGGACAACCTCTAACACTACTCCCATCGATCAGTTTCCCCTCCCCGATTTCTCGTTTAGCAGCTTAACAGAAGTTGGAAGAAAAGTGTTACGATAACGGTTCGTGCGTGTTCTTTCGGATATGTAGCTACAACAAGATTGTGCAACATAGTAACATTCGTGCAATGGGTGAGAGGTGTCCTTTAAGATTTCCCTTGTCTTTTCCATCATACATGTTTCATAAGGTTCATTCACTGTTGGGAGTGTCGTGCCAATGGTTTTGCTGGCCGACCTACTACGTGATCTAGCAGCACTCTAAGCTTCCACCCCAACAAATTAGACAGTAGCACAGAACTGACTGGACCTGTAGATTTATAGAAGAGATGATTTATTGTCCTACACACATTACATTTTCTTAGTTTCCTGATGAAGTAGTTCCGTTGACAACATTTCTTTTGAAGTATTCGCCATGTTTATGAGAGGATGACGATGCGTATTAGAATAAAGTTCTTTGGTCAAGTTTTACGTCATATGCGTTACTGTTGAACTGTTCAACACATAGAACTGCTTCGCTAACTTATTAAACAGGTCAAACCGCCCTAGCTGAAATGCCCAAATTGTCAGCCTCCATAGAGGCTAAGTACTTGTCCTTAAACACTTACTAAATGATCTAAGAATTGAATACAAATTATGGCATGTACAGTAGACATTGTTTAATGTTTCGAGCATTGTTTTTACATTTAGGGTTGCATGTTCCTTTAGAGTTCGTTTGTCGAAGTGTCACATGCTGTCACTGTTCTTGACACTGGCGCCGTCGCCGGCAAGTACGTGTCATTCCGCAGCACGGAAACACGAGAGAGGCGGTAATGTCGCAGTCGTTTCTGATCAGGCGTCATCGATTCCAGTCCAGTCTATATGTGGCTTCTTGCGCTGGTGCCCGTAATGTCAGACGGATACACATATAAAACGTTGCATCAAAATGATAGATTTCGGAGTGCCACCAAAACGAGTACTAATTTTGCGTTTCATCAAAATGTTCAGATTTAACACATCGAGAGCAGACCGTTGGAACGGGACGTCCACTTCAGTGGAGCTCACGCTGATTAAAAATGATCGCCGTCCCTTGGCAGTGCATTAGACGCCATTGTCCGACATTGACGTCCCGTTGCGCAAAATAGCAGCTTAATTTGATTCCGCTTTCCCGATCGTCGAATTAGTGACTAGGCAAAACTAAAAGCGATGTCGCTCACTGTAGCACGCCCTGGGGTATTTGGTGGCGGGCGGAGTAATTACATTGCCAGCAGCCGTTACGGACGCTGACAGCAGGACGGCTTAGCATGGATTAACTTACCACTGTGGTGCTTCCTTGGAATAAGTTTTATATCCTCATCCATCTGTATCTAGTAGTTTCAGAAGTGTTCTGCGTGCTGTGGGTGTTTAATAAAAACCGCAGAAGGCCCCCCTCTCCAAATATTTTCTACGTAAAAAAGTCCACGAATCTCGCACGAAGCACATCGTAAAACATGTATTTTAATATGCTTGTAATATAATAATAATCGTACACACAGAGTATAACACCAATGACAAAACGAATGTGGTTTATAAACTCTCGAAATAAGAACATAACGCCTTAGTTTAGCAACTATCACGACATTAAGAAGAAATAAAAGGTAAACTAATTTCTTCAACTGCAATCCCTTGAAGTTCATCAGATCAACCGCTGACGATTATCAAAAACTCCACCTGCATCTTTTACGATTATCAACAAACATCTCCGGTAGGTAGCAATCACACCTCTTCGAATAACCAACATCCAGCCGCCTACATATTTGTTTAATAAAATTTGGATGAAACTGCATTAGCCACGAGGGATCACAGAAAAGCACTACCTACACACCATTGAGGATCATCAATTCTTATCTCCACCTCTGTCCTTGAGGATCATCAATTCTTATCTCCACTCTGTCTTGAGGATCATCAATTCTTATCTCCACCTGTGCCCTTGATGATCAGCAACGAAATCCTCGAGTTGCGCCCCTGTAAGGACCACCAAACATATCCACCAGCAATCTTGAAGATTACCAATAAAATATTCGTCCGCCCGACCCCTTCACGGGGTATCCATGATATGCGCAAACAACAAAGAAATTGTAAAGTATGTTTGCCTTATATGTAAGTTATTAATGGATCAGTATGCAGAATTACATGTCGCCTTCACATGGCATATTCCTGGGATCAGTGACAGCCATTTCCTTGCGATACCGCGCTTATAGATAGCATCCTCATTACGTATTGCTACATGTAAATCGCGATAAATGCAAGCATACTACTGCCACAGTCCGTGGACGGAATGCGCCACATTTTTGTACACGCGAGTGCCCACGATCTTTAACGTGTACGTCGACGAAGCGTGTAGAATAATGCGGTGACTTTACATCGATTTCTGATGCGACGTCTTGGCCGGAACCGTGAGAGCTGGTCGCCACCGGTCAATATTTATTCGATGTTAGAGCGGCTAATGAGTGCACGACGGAGGACTAATTGGACGTTATGTCGTCAAGTGCATCTTTTCCGAAAATTGTTTTATGCGGAAGTGCGCTCCACGTTAATCAAGCATGACAGCCGAGATGGCAGTCGCCTAATGGCGTATGCTGTGTCCAGTTGAACATTTTGTAATGTGGTCTATCATTCCAAAGAACCACCATACCACACAAACTTCCACCCCTTCCATTTGTACTAAGCGAACTGGCTATGCAATTTTACCCAACTTTTATTAAACAAATCTGTAATCCGGTTGTATATCAGACATTCGAAGAGATTTGACTCCAGTTGTGTCTTAAGCGATTCCGGTTATCTTTGTTTTGATATCTTCGTTGGGCGAACAACGATGTGGCTCACAAGCGAGACGAAATGTGCTGTTTGACACGTCTACAGGATCAGTCATTAGAATGAAAATATTTAATTTTCTTTGCAAACAAGAATTCAGTCATTTGGTCATGAAGGAATATTACGTAAATAGTTTCAAGAGTTCATAATACCAAATTAAGATAGGGCGACAACATTGTTAAGCATGATTGACATAAACTTACATGACATACCTACACATTGAATCTGAAGAAAAACATACCAGCAAAATGTTATGTTATTTGCTGAGCAGCCTTGAAGCCATGACATACATGTTTGAAACCTTAAGATTATCCTGATAACAAACACGTAACAGGTAACATATACAAATTGGGAACTTCTTCTTAAAATGTAATGATGATGATGAAGACGATGATGATGATCATCATCATTTGTGCAGCCAGTATCCCGTGGTTGGGCGAAGATCTCAACATGCTGCTTCCACATCCGCCTATCTTGCGCTATTCTCTGCCAGATGGTACCCTTCCAGTAGTTGTCTAGTTCGTCTCTCCAACGTCTCTTGGTCTTCCTCTGGGTATTTTCCTTTCGTATGGTTTCTAGGTGGTGATATGCAGTGTTCATCGGTTATCTGTATCCTGCTGACGTGCCCTGCCCAGGTCCACTTCCGTCTTCTGACTTGTTCAATCACGTCTGTGACCTTGGTGTTTTCTCTTACCCAGATGTTTGTTTTTCTGTCCCCGGTATGTGATGTTTAACATACTCCTTTCTATCTTTGCTTTGTGCGGCTGCTAGCTTGTTCTTTGCTTGGGTGGCAAGTGCCCATGTTTCGGCGCCGTATTTCATTTCCTGTTACTGGAAGTACGCATAAGTTGTAGACTTGTCTCGTCAAGCATGTTCCAATGTTACCCTTGACGATGTCGCGGTGCTCGGCGAATGCTGTCCATCCGGCGTGGTTCTTCTTTGAATCTCCTTGTCTTGGTTATTGTCTCTCGTGCTGTGCTGTATCTCTGTCCCAGGTATATGTAGCTTTCAACGTTCTCGATCTGAGTGTTGTTGACATATTATATTGATGTGTCGTTTTTCATCATCACTTTTGTCTTCGACTTGTTCATCGCCATACCCTGGTTTTCACTTTCATCAGATAATTCTTATAGTATTTGTTGTAGTTCATGTGGTGTATTAGCGCAAATGAGTGTGTCGTCGGCGAAGCGAAGATGACAAAAGGAATTCGCTGTCTATATTCAAACCTCTGGTTTCCCAAGTCACTCGTCGGAATATACTTTCAAGTGCTGCCAAACAGCTTGGGAGATATGGTATCTCCCTGTCGTACTCCTCTCTTGGTGTTAATCTTGTTGATTTCTTTGTGTAGGTGGACAGTCATAGAGCTGTTGGTGTAGATTTCCTTCAGGAGTTCGATGTATACATTTTCTATCCCCTGTTCTTGAAGCAAAGTTAGTACTGCTTAAGGTTGCACTGGGTCGAAGGCTTTCTTGTAGTCGACGAATGCGATGTAGAGTGGGATATTATATTCCCTGCACTTCTCCTTCAGTTGGTTTACGACGTGGACGTGGTTTGTCGTTGAGTGTCTGCTTCTGAATCCAGCTTGCTCTCGTGGTTGGTTTTCGTCGAGTGTCTTCTCTAGCCTTTTCGATAGTACTTTCGAGAGTAGTGACAGTGATAGTAAACATACCGATCTGTAATTCTTGACATCTTTCTTATTTCGCTCCTTGAATATCATCTTAGCATTCTTCCACGCTGTGGGTATCCGTCATTCTGATAAGCATTTAGTGTACAACTTAGCAAGTGTCTTCGAGATGGGATGGTATCTTCTCCTGCTTTCAATGTATCGATGTTTATTATGGTCGTTGCCTGTTGCTGTCTCATTCTTCATATCTCGTAGTGCTGCTTCCACACCATGCTGTTATCTCTGGTACCTCATTTGGGTCAGTGTGGATTATGGTACTCTGTTCACTGTCGTATAGCTCGGTGTATAATTCCTCTATTCGGTCTATGATCTTATCTTGATAATGGATTTCTCTAACCTGCTTGTCTTGAAGTGTAATCAGTCTGTCTTGGCCTAGCTTCTTCGTTCTTCGGACTTTCCTCAGGCTCTTTGATACCATGATCGTATGATCTCTCGGTTGTATTTCCTGATGTCCTATCTTGCTTTCTTTTTGATGGTCACGCATATTTCTGCGTACTCTATTCGTTGCTTATCGTCGCCGTTTTCCACCATTTCTTGTCGTTTCGTCATCAAAACTCTTGTTGGTGATGATATCTTCGATTTCAGTGGCTTCAGCTTGTTGATTGCCTTAGTTACTCTTGATGCGCTATGTTGGGTCATGTCTATGATGGCTTCGCTCGTGGTGTCGATGTCGTCTAGTTCTTGTAGTGTCTCGAATCGGTTTCTCAATTCGAGTTGGAATTCGATCTTCTTTTATCCTATTTGTTATCTACTCTTGATTGCCTCTTGGTAAAGAAATGTTTCCGTTCCACCTCTACATCCAGTTTAATGTTGCTCATAACCATTCTGTGGTCACTTCCAATGTTGACTTGGTTGATGACTGTTACGTCTGTGACGATGTCTGACCTATTTGTTAAGATGCAGTCAATTTCGGTCTTCGTTACACCGTTTGGGCTTTTCCACGTCCATCTAATCCCTGCTTTCATCTAAAACATAGTATTCATGATTTTTTTTCTTGATGTTGCCCATTCTACCAATGTGTCGTCTCTTTCGTTTTTCAAATCGAGCCCAAATTTGCCCGTTGCCTTTCCCATATGGTTTGTTCTTTTCCCTATTTGCGCATTGAAGTCTCCCATCTCTATCGTGTAGTGGTTTGGTATCCCTAAAGTGTCATCGACGTCGTTGTAGAAGCTATTTATGTCTTCTTCTGAGTATGAGGTTGTTGGTGCATATAGTTGCACTATCTTTAGTTTGTAGCGCTTCGTTTTGCACAGAACAAGTTCTGCTATTATGTGAGCTGATGCTGTTTACCCTCATTATATGGTCTTTCCATTTCCTGTTTATGAGAAAGCCTACGGCTGCGTGGCCGTTGTTTGCCTTAGAATGGAAGGAAATGTTACATCCCATACCAACCTGGTTTCCCTAAGGTCTTCTTCGAGTTCTTTTATATGTTCATCTCTTTGTAGAGTTCTGACGTTGTAGGTCGCTATCTTCTGTCTACTTACTCTCTTTTGGCGGCTCTTTTTCACACCGAGACTCTTAACACCCCCTGCACGTAGTCCTAGTTGACAAGAGCCGCCTCCTTAGTCATTGATTCTTTCGGTGCCGCTGGGGACTGGGGGCCATGGCTTTGTAGTGCTTTGTGTGCTGGCGTTGTTGGCGATGGCCAGCACAGGTTGGAATGGGCAGGCGATATAGGGTGAACGAAATTGTCCAAGTTTCGACACGGTGGCTGTATCAGTACCGAACCACTGACCTGCCGGCACCGGGATTGGAACCCCGGTCCCTCTAGTCGTGAGTCCGGCCCTCTAACCAGTCAGCCACCGCGCCCCGAAATGTAAGGATACCATATTAAGATCACCGTTCACCGTGTTTTGCAACCCTGGCTATAAACTACAAGGAATACGAAAAAAGAGTTTCACCATACCCGAAAACATTTCTTATCCTAACGGCCTAACCCTAAACTGTTTGTCGTAAAATGCAATGTGCTGTTAGCATCAAACATCTGTAAATGTTTTTTAGTTGGCTGCCACAATCAGTTGTTTCCAATGTCACAATAGAAACTCTGGAACTCCTGCGCGTGTAACAAGAGCGTTCTACGGCCGATAGAGTTGACGCCCCCTCCAATCAGGAAGCACTGACTCAGGATGTGGTACAGCATGCAAGCCCACCGCCTCTGCACCTGTCGATCACGCTACACGGTTCAACTGAGCCGACCGATTGGCTTCGTTGTGAGGCAGCGGGAGACAGAGTTCTCGTATGCTACGCAACCGTCGATGGCGCAGTGACGGGGATGTCGTGTTGACCAGGTGAATGCTTGGTGACCAAGAGAAGAGTACTAGCGCTGCTACACAGAGTGGTCTGCGTGGTCACTGGAGCATAATCGTTTCCGAGTACAATTAAGTTACGGAGCACGGCTGCAGTGATTCGACCATTAGATGCGGTGATGAATCAACGTTTGCTTAATGTAATTGTGTGATTCCCGGTGATAGTGGACGACTCTGGCTGTATACGTCACTGCGACATACTGGAGAGAGGAGGACCAACCTGCCACACGAGGCTAGCATTTGTACAACTACATCAGGTGTTAACATCGACTGTTGGCAGTGTGGGCAACGACCCCTGGATAGATGGTAACACGCGTGACGCGCGCTGGTAACACCCTTGACTGACGAGAGTTGTCGGAGGTATCGGGTCTTCCCGTATACTTAATGCGGTCCGGCTCGCATCCGGTCTGGTAGACCCACTCACGTCGTCCGTCAAACAGCTTGCGCCATGCCTCCACCGCGCACGGCCTCGTCTCATTTCTCACGAAACAATATCTAGGTCTGACTGAGACCGGCGGCAGACAACGGCAGAGACGTGGCTTGCCTTGAGCGCTGTGGACCAGTTCACTTATCGAACGGGTAGCTTGTTTTCAAAGGTGCACAGTCGGAGTGAGGGACAGTCGTTAGTAGGTCTAACCAGGGCGAGTTATTGATAACAAACCCTCCCGGAGTCGCATCGCCGACATCCGTGTTACATGCCACCAGTGGCATTTCAACGCAGCCTGGACGCAGATGGCCGTCTACGAGTCTGACAGCAACACACAGCGTCGGTAAGGTGCATTCGTATGTATGTGTATGTGTCACAGCATCGTTTGTTTTCAAGTGCAACCGCGACGCTTTGATGGCATGCACGAGGGAAAGAAACTAACACGAAATGTTATGTCGCTTTTTTGCTAAGATAATAGTTTGTTCATTTGAAAGAATAGCAGAAACGTTGTAGGCGCTTCCAAATGTTAGTCTCACGTGTTACCGACATTGTTTTTCATTAAACGAGTATCATAAAATATTGGTAAGACCTAATAGGATTAGTAATTTGGTCGGTAGGTAGCAATCACACCTCTTCGAATAACCAACATCCAGCCGCCTACATTTTGTTTAATAAAATTTGGATGAAACTGCATAGCCAATTCACTATGAACTATATATGGAAAGCCATGAAAGGTGGTGGAAATATGTGCTGTGTGTGTTATTATCTTGAACGTAATTAAAATAGCCCTTTTAAGCCCCTTCTACTTGTAGTATTGTCATTAATATGCATGCATATTCTAGTACCGCACGAGGTGAAATGTGTTACTTAACAAGATCAGTGCTTTTTTATAACACTACACAATAAGCCCCGGCCCGAAGGATACATTCAAAGTAATTATATTACAGACACACTGCAAGATCTTACCTTTTCTTTGGAGCTATGTTAATAGAAACTTGCAACGTCAGAAATATCCACAGCGGATGGACTAAAACGGCGCAAGTTTCAAATAACAAAGCACCAAAGTAATCCTACGACCGTGGAACCATGAACAATATATTTCATATTGTACTGCAGATGCATGCACATGAGCAGAAGGTAGATGAATGTCGAGCTGTGGTAGACATGTCTAAGTGACTGAGCCGGACCGAAAGAGTTTTCAAGATAAGTGACGTTGTCGCGCTTACATTTCCCGGTCGTTATAAACGTTCCGATAGACGTTTCTGCGCATGCGCGATAAATGTAAAATCATCAATGTACAGCGAAACGACAAAGCATTTTTTAGATAAATATCTCGGGATGTTCGTTAACTCTCCTGTGATGATTACTGTGAAGAGTTGCTTAAAATGACGTTCAATACAATAACATGTTACGTTTATGTAAATCACTGTCACGGATTATGGCACACTACAGTCACGTGATTTACGCTTGCTATCAAAACACGCCTCAAAACCTGTTTGCCTCGTGTTAATTTGCGACAAATAACTTTGCTGAGAGGTTATATACATCCTAGCGAACAACCCGTAGTATTTATACCATAAATGTTTTGTCCTTTCGCTGCACACTGATGATTTTACATTTATCGCGCATGCGCAGAAACGTCAATCGGAACGTTTATAACGCCGGGAAAATGTAAGCTCTACGACGTCATCCTTCCATGTGTGTTGTAGAGGACCGTGACGTCACTGGTCGGCAGTAGATCAAAGAGACAGTGGAACACCTGTCGCCTTCGAAGGTCGCAATACGGAAGATAATTAGACGCTACTTGACATTGTCGTCGTGCGGTCGATAGAGAATCTGTCAACGTGGAAATCTGGTTAGCCTTGTCGGATTTATAGAAGCGCATGCACGCGTACTTAGCGCGACTTGAATGCTTCCGCTAAGCCATCTCTGGGATAAGCTTAATGGTATTCGACACGATGAACGGGGCCTGGGGTCTTTAAACTGGTGACGTCGAGACCGAGAGCCACGGAGCCATGGAGTTGGCGGTGACCGAGTCGACGCTGTACGACACGGCCGTGTACTCGCTACAGAACGTCACCCGCAGACGGCCGCCGACGGAGACGTCTGACGGACTCCGAGCTGTCGCACTCTTCCTGCGCACCTACTACACGCCGACGATGGTGGCGCTGGGCGTCGTCGGCAACCTCGCGTCCATCGTCGTGTTCACGCGCACCTGCCTCGCGCGGCTCTCGTGCGGCGTCTACCTCGGCGCCTCGGCCACCGCCAACACGATCTTCCTATTATCGCTCACGGCGCACTGGCTGCGCGTGTTCGGCGTCGACGTCGACGGTGGCGGCGCCGCGTGTCAGTTCGTCGCCTTCGTCGACGGCGCATGCGCCTTCCTGTCTGTGTGGTTCGTCGTCGCCTACGCCACGGACAGTTACATCGCCGTGTGTCGGCCGCGGCGCGCCGAGCGCCTGTGCACGACGTTCCGCGCGAAGGTCGTCAGTGTGCTGCTCGTCACGACGGCCGTCATCGTCTACATCAACCTCAGTCTCACCGTCGGCGCGCCGCGCGTGCGCGGCGGCCGACGCCGCTGCCGCGCCATGCGACTCCTACATCCGGGTCTCGACACCCTGGCGGTCGTCGACATCGCCATCAACGTCGTCCTCCCGTACGCCGTGCTCCTGGCGGAATCGGTCCTCGTAACGATAAGGACGTTCGCCAGACGGCGCCACCTGCGTTGCACGCGCAACGACGCAGAGCAGGACGCGCAGGCGCCAGACGCATGCGCGTTGGTAACGTTCGTTATCGCGTTCCTCCTGCTTCGAGTTCCTCGTGACGTGGGCCAGGCGTTGGACCGGGTGTATCGGCTGAATGGTCAGCGCTATTTCAGTTCGCTCGGTATCTATTACCGACACAGCATCGCACAGCACCTCTACAACACCAGCTACTGTATCCACCTGTTCGTGCACTTGGCCAGTTTCCGCAAATTCCGCGCGTGCGCACACGAGCTGCTCACTCGAACGTCCGGTGGTGAGGCCGCTGAATCCGAAATGCGAACCCAAGATGCCGAAACAGACGAAATTTTGTGATGTTTTGAAACGTCTCGAAGCCGTGTTATTTGCTCGGCTACTGCCTTGAACTGCGACTAAACCGTGACAGTGTAGACGTGATCATCCGACAGACGTGCATGTGGCTGTACTGATGGAACTATCGGTGCAACTTAAACAATTACAACATAAATTTCTCAAGCAAATGTCATGATTACACAACTAATAATTTCTACTCATTTCGACGGCTTTTTCAGGAACTGAGTTGTCACTGGTCGCTAGATGGCGTGTAGAAATTATCATTTGTGTAATCACGAAATTTGCTTGATTAATATACTTCCAACTAGATGAATATGTTCACGGATATACAACATAAATTGTTCGTATGGTGTAGCCATCGCCGTATTTTCTGCCGTGCGACAGTTAGGTGATATTTGACGATGTTTCAATGCACTTAATCTATGTAAGGTTGGTTACTCAGTCGTCCTTCACACGTGTGTACTTAGAAATGTAATCGAGAAACTCGGTTTACCCCGCATCCGGATGCGGATCAGGAGTGGCTCTCAGACTACGTAACTATAAAATATCGAAATACGAGTAGACGGTTATCAGTTAATACCGTGCCTTCGACACTATTCAACACACCATTTCCTGCTCTTGAAATAACTCATGCATTAACTTAACTAAAACCAGATGTTGCTACGTTACTTTCCCTGCTCTGTCAGCCTCTCACTCACCCAGAAGCTGCTTTTCTCAGTCAAGCGGCTGGCGTCGGAGGTGTCATATAGGCAGCCAACTTGTTAACTTTGTGTGTGCCAATATGCAGGTTTCCGGTTCAAGTCCCTTCAGAGCAGTTATTTGTTCATGTTCTTTTATCGCAAATGTTTATTTTAGTAGCGCTGTTTTTTGCTTTAGTTTTATTATCGAATCCATACCTAATACATAAGCCTTAAAAGGAAACAACAAGCGATTGTTTGGGCATTTACATTTGAAAAAGTAAAACACTATTTAACCATTTGCGTACAATATTATGCTGGTGGTTTAATCAATTTGCACTTCCAACGTGGCAGATTCTACTGAAATATCCCAGAACGTGACGTCTGACACATACGTCCTCGGTGCTCGATCATTAAGCGCCTCGAGTGTCTTTAACCTGGAACCTTTTACCACGAGTTCAATTCATGCGAAATGGATGCTGGTTCGTATATTGGTTTTCGCATTAATCTCAAAAGACAAGTTGCACGTGAACCTATTCCAATGTCAAACTGGTGCACCATGCGGACGTAACAATTTCCCACATACAGCTAAAATAAGTAATCAAAACGCAAACAAACGATTTACCGAAACATACCATTGTTTGGCGACAATAAACTAGAATAACTTCCTCAGTTTGACGATTGGAAAACTAAGAAATGTAGGCATAGGTGACGTCAGGTTTTCTAACGCAATGGTCGTGCATTGTATGTTTTTGTCTTCAACAATGTTGTTTTGGTAAACTGCAGGCAGACAAATGATTTTTCTTTCTATTTACAAATGGGTATACATAAATATTTATTTGAAATTTGGGTTCACCAGAATCTGATGGCTGTTGTGATTTCATTTCCAAGTGAACTTCAAAAGATGGTAATGTTCCAGTCTCTTCGTTGCGAGACGATCAATGCGAGCGAGACATAAACCACGTGGCACAATGCCGGGAACATGTCACAATTGATTTGCCAGGAGAGGATATTTCGACATAACAAGGCAAGACAAATCTTCCAGCGCAATCTACAAGACGCAGCAGGATAAACAAAACTACACTGGAGGGGCCCAATCAACGCGTGATATAATATAATAGTCCCTAGTTAGCTTTCTAAACTAACAGAGCTGATAAGTTTGACATTCTTTCCATCATATGGTAGCAGCACAGTGATTTACTCAATTCACGTTAATGGGCAAATACAGTACATATCATAACAGCAGATTCACTAGAGCGATACCAATGAAAACACGAACACTTACAGTTAGGTAATTTTAAATGAACTTTGAAAATTATATATTTTTGATGACTCGTGCATATCAACGAAATCCGTCGTTCATTCGCAGTTATTCCAGGCGGTCTACTTGCCATGAACATTGAAACTGGAAAAGAATTCTTAGCTAACTGTGGTTTGACCGTTTCCACAAACAGTGTGTCCAATTAATGAGTCATTAATCTGTTTAAGTGTACAGTGTTCATGTATCCAGAACAGGGGTGTCGTCAAAATGTGTTGGGATAAAATTTACCAAGAACAGAAAATGGTGAATAAACTACAGGTAGTTATGTAGAACCTGTTTATGGAGGCGCTAGCGTGGGAACAGCTACACGAACAGAAGCCGTTTGAAGGACATCATCTGTAGGCCTACTAGTACTATATCTCTACTAATACGCTAAATTTAGGGATGTCCTCACATTATCTCATCCTGTGTGCCTAGGCCCACATGGCCCATTGTCCGTCAACACGCTTCCTTGAACCATTGGCCTTTCATCTACCAAGAAGCTATTAAAATGAATATAATTATTTGCAATTATTGATTGGCTTACCACCTATTTGATACTCACTTTACGCTGCCTCTATCTAGAAATACATAGCAAAATGATGATTGGATACGAGTTTAATATGAAAAGTACATTACGACGATAACTGGTGCGTTTGCTGTGTTGGTGAGTGAACTAGTGTAAGCTAATGATTAATGTATGTATGTATATATGTATGTATGTATGTATGTATGTATGTATGTATGTATGTATGTATGTATGTATGTATGTATGTATGTATGTATGTATGTATGCATGCATACATGTATGTATGTATGTATGTATGTATGTATGTATGTATGTATGTATGCATACATGTATGTTATGTATGTATGTATGTGTATGTGATAGATGTGTATGTATGTATGTATTATATTGTATTATATATATATATATATATATATATATATATATATATATATATATATATATATATATATATATATAGGAAAATAAACTCCAATTTTACGTGATTAATGGTATGATTGTTTTCCGGATTGTGCGACACTTATAAACCACCTTACGATAACAAAAGAGCGACTGACACAATTTTATATTCACAGTCGGTGGAAGCTCCGGGTGATTCATAACTCAGTCCAATTCCCAAAGTAGGGCCTATATCATTGTTGCTGATAAATATGACTTCTACAATAGAGGCAACTTATACGTAACGTATAATATTAGACGGCAGCATGTTGCAATTGATATAATTTTATTAAGAACATTTTTAATGCCAATTATAGAAACCCCGACGTTCTGTATGCCAGCTTGTCAACGTAGCCCATTGTAGCAGTAACTCCAATTTGTATTAAAGCGTATAGGTTTTAGTACCACGGTAGTCATTAACCGTTAAAGGCGGAGAGAAACGTTTGCGGTTCAGACGGAGAGCTCAGAAAGGGCTTCAGTAAATCTAGGTGTCCTTCAGTTGTTTGTAACCGAATCGTATTTAAGAGCGTTGTCATAGCGACGAGCCGCAAATGGGGCCAGGTTATTACGGCAGCGCGTTGGTTTCGTACTTTGCCAATGCGTAGCTGCTTAGTTTTTTTTTATTGGCGGCAAAGTAATTTCGCAATTATTAAGCCAACAATACAGGAGGCTTCAGCAACAACGTATTAACAGAGAACCAGTTGTTACTATTTCAGTTCTTTCACGGAAGCCAGTGGCTTCCGTCTATCGTTACGTCTGCGTATTTGCGTTATTTTTTCTCCGTGCGACAATTACTGTTTATAAAGGTTACGCGAAATATAACCGCTGGAGAGGGAAATACAAGCAGGAGCCTGTAGTGGCTATACCGACGCAAAGGCTCGTCGCGCGCAATTTACACAACTGGGCAAGTAACTCGAGTTGTCTCTGCCAACATGCAGGAACGACACGGTCGTAGTTACGCCAACACGTGCTGAATTCACCGAGTGAAACACATTACACTTGTCACTAGGCGCAACATTCTAAAGCGTGACTAGGCGTGAATACATATATCTATATAACGTGGAACATTTGAATTACGTTCACGTCTGTGTGACAATATCGAAGGGAATAAGTTCCTATATTTTACTCATAGATAAATAACCAGAACCGCATATCCAGCGCTGACCATAACTTCAAGGTGGCCATATTACTAAGGTTTGCTTGTATACGTACGGATGGTCACACATGAGAGTTAACTGCACGGAAATTAAACGAATATTTAAAACAAAGTTGTTTTTCTATATGTTTTATTTACACGTTACCATGTATTAAGTACTGATACGGGATATATGCATAACATTCGCCATTCGGTACACGTGTATGAAGCTGAACTTTGTTTATGGCAGTCAACAAAATGCGCTTCCTAATTAGCAATTAATAGGCTATCGATTACATCCTCCGAATAGAACAGTTCCCTTTCTAACAGTTTGCATCTGTCAAGAAATTGCTTCGCTATTAGTTTCCAGTAAATCACAAAGGAAGTTTGTGTTCCATTTTATGCTTGATACGAGTTATTCGAATTTATTCGTGAATACAATTTGTGTGTGTCTAATTCTGCAGTAGCTTTGGAGGTATTATGTATTTGACTTATTTTATTATAATTTCCGTCTGCTACCTATTATGTATCTTTGCTAGATTAAAAGCTGCAGCTACAACACAATCGGTCAACAATGTGTGGGTTACTATGTTTCTCTTTGCTGAATCAATGAATCAACATCAAATTCATTATTGTTTCAAGGGTTGGTGAATATTAAAATCGAATGTGCCTATCACCAATGACATGACGGCAATATGTGTGTGTGTGTGTGTGTGTGTGTGTGTGTGTGTGTGTGTGTGTGTGTGTGTGTGTGTGTGTGTGTGTGTGTGTGTGTGTGTGTGTGTGTGTGTGTGTGTGTGTGTGTGTGTGTGTGTGTGTGTGTGTGTGTGTGTGTGTGTGTGTGTGTGTGTGTGTGTGTGTGTGTGTGTGTGTGTGTGTGTGTGTGTGTGTGTGTGTGTGTGTGTGTGTGTGTTGTGTGTGTGTGTGTGTGTGTGTGTGTGTGTGTGTGTGTGTGTGTGTGTGTGTGTGTGTGTGTGTGTGTGTGTGTGTGTGTGTGTGTGTGTGTGTGTGTGTGTGTGTGTGTGTGTGTGTGTGTGTGTGTGTGTGTGTGTGTGTGTGTGTGTGTGTGTGTGTGTGTGTGTGTGACTAACGAAATGAGTCACATGTCAAAAAATTAAAAACTTGAGTTAGTAATACCATCGGAAACAATATTTATTAAGCTTTCCAACGGTGCAAAAATTATGGAGCTAGCTCACGCATAGCCAAAGTTATTCGACACTGAATATGCCTGGGGTAGAAAGCTTCAAACTGAGAAAATCGCATTTGAAGTTCGCGGTAACACAAGTACATGTTTGAGTGCGTTGTCATTCCTAATTCAACTGTTTTGCTTCTATTTCACCTTTTCATGTATTCTAAGCCCCCTCCCAAGACGCGCTTATTGTCGAAGATATGTATTGCAAGTTGTTTATTATGGTTATCGCATCATAATTCGAGTATTTAGCAGTGTTTCGTTGCGGCGATCCGATCGATTCTACTTGTTTACGGCTAGCGAGTGCGCACTGCGCATGCGTTCGTAGCTTTAAGCCAATCACGGACCGCTATCAGCCGTGCCTGATGTTTCTTTACAGATAGGTCTCTCAGCTAAACGTTCCTATTGGCTAAAATTGACGTCATTTGAGGATTTCCTCTAGCAGATTCAGACAGTGTGTTACGTCCATAGATATAAATAGAACACACCAGTAGAACAAGATCGCTCGGCCGCTATCAGGTTTTAGGCTATACTCTGGGAAAAGGACAGCTATTATTGTGAGGAAAGAGATTCAGGAATTGGAAGATTTATTGAAAGGTAGGAAATACAAAGTGATGTCAAACTATGACGACATTTTACAGAATCAGTGTGGGCTGCTCCTGTACAACTTAACTTATTATGTGAGACGCTTTGCAACTAATTGTGTACATAATAATTATAATATTATCAGTATGTTTTTCTAAAATGTATTCAACATTAAAGACAGACAAACTACAACTATCCATGAAAACAAACTACAACGATCCATGCCCATATGCATGGAATAGGCAATACTTTATTGTGGGTAACTGTAACAGGGTTATCAACAAATATGTATCAGGTGTTTTGGAAACTTCTTGGTGGTACATCTGAATGGGGTGGGAAAGACTTTGGGACTGTGTCTGCTTATCGCACTCATATAGGACGACCCAGCTAAGTCCCCGATGCACAACAAGAAAGGGTAGAGTAAGCACGAGTTACATGTCTTGCATGGGCGAGTGATGTTAACTAAGATGCTGCACTTGTGTATTTTATTGTGCCACCTTTGGAGTGTTGTACGTATATCTCATCCAAGGTGCCAAGGTCCTCTTGCCCTTTTATGTGGTCACTTGCCTCCTCTGATCTTCCTTTGTTTTTCCAGATTCGTTCTTCAATATGACATACTTGACTGCTGACCTCCAGTAACTGATGCCCTTGAATTGTTAGATAATCAGTGAAGATAAGGTAGCATTCAGTGATACAACCATGCATGCACATTGCACATGTGACTGCCTTACTGGTGTGTTGTCTACAGGTGTTGGTTCTTGTGACGGTTGCTCCATTGTCATTATAATATCAAGCCGAGATCAGTCACCTCCTCAACTGCACAAAAGGAAGAGTGGAAGAAATTGAAAGGTAAAAGTTTAACATGAATTAAGCATTTATTTAGAATACATGCTATGGTGAATTCAACACATGAATTATAAAATTGTATAAGTAAGACATGAATGGTAATTTTCCTTTATCTAAAAAGCAGATCTCCACCATTGTAGGAAAGTGTGTGTGTGTGTGTGTGTGTGTGTGTGTGTGTGTGTGTGTGTTGTGTGTGTGTGTGTGTGTGTGTGTGTGTGTGTGTGTGTGTGTGTGTGTGTGTGTGTGTGTGTGTGTGTGTGTGTGTGTGTGTGTGTGTGTGTGTGTGTGTGTGTGTGTGTGTGTGTGTGTGTGTGTGTGTGTGTGTGTGTGTGTGTGTGTGTGTGTGTGTGTGTGTGTGTGTGTGTGTGTGTGTGTGTGTGTGTGTGTGTGTGTGTGTGTGTGTGTGTGTGTGTGTGTGTGTGTGTGTGTGACCTGTTCTAACGAAATGAGTCACATGTCAAAAAATAAAAAACTTGAGTTAGTAATACCATCGGAAACAATATTTATTAAGCTTTCCAACGGTGCAAAAATTATGGAGCTAGCTCACGCATAGCCAAAGTTATTCGACACTGAATATGCCTGGGGTAGAAAGCTTCAAACTGAGAAAATCGCATTTGAAGTTCGCGGTAACACAAGTACATGATTGAGTGCGTTGTCATTGCTAATTCAACTGTTTTACTTCTATTTCACCTTTTCATGTATTCTAAGCCCCCTCCCAAGACGCGCTTATTGTCGAAGATATGTATTGCAAGTTGTTTATTATGGTTATCGCATCATAATTCGAGTATTTAGCAGTGTTTCGTTGCGGCGATCCGATCGATTCTACTTGTTTACGGCTAGCGAGTGCGCACTGCGCATGCGTTCGTAGCTTTAAGCCAATCACGGACCGCTATCAGCCGTGCCTGATGTTTCTTTACAGATAGGTCTCTCAGCTAAACGTTCCTATTGGCTAAAATTGACGTCATTTGAGGATTTCCTCTAGCAGATTCAGACAGTGTGTTACGTCCATAGATATAAATAGAACACACCAGTAGAACAAGATCGCTCGGCCGCTATCAGGTTTTAGGCTATACTCTGGGAAAAGGACAGCTATTATTGTGAGGAAAGAGATTCAGGAATTGGAAGATTTATTGAAAGGTAGGAAATACAAAGTGATGTCAAACTATCACGACATTTTACAGAATCAGTGTGGGCTGCTCCTGTACAACTTAACTTATTATGTGAGACGCTTTGCAACTAATTGTGTACATAATAATTATAATATTATCAGTATGTTTTTCTAAAATGTATTCAACATTAAAGACAGACAAACTACAACTATCCATGAAAACAAACTACAACGATCCATGCCCATATGCATGGAATAGGCAATACTTTATTGTGGGTAACTGTAACAGGGTTATCAACAAATATGTATCAGGTGTTTTGGAAACTTCTTGGTGGTACATCTGAATGGGGTGGGAAAGACTTTGGGACTGTGTCTGCTTATCGCACTCATATAGGACGACCCAGCTAAGTCCCCGATGCACAACAAGAAAGGGTAGAGTAAGCACGAGTTACATGTCTTGCATGGGCGAGTGATGTTAACTAAGATGCTGCACTTGTGTATTTTATTGTGCCACCTTTGGAGTGTTGTACGTATATCTCATCCAAGGTGCCAAGGTCCTCTTGCCCTTTTATGTGGTCACTTGCCTCCTCTGATCTTCCTTTGTTTTTCCAGATTCGTTCTTCAATATGACATACTTGACTGCTGACCTCCAGTAACTGATGCCCTTGAATTGTTAGATAATCAGTGAAGATAAGGTAGCATTCAGTGATACAACCATGCATGCACATTGCACATGTGACTGCCTTACTGGTGTGTTGTCTACAGGTGTTGGTTCTTGTGATGGTTGCTCCATTGTCATATAATATCAAGCCGAGATCAGTCACCTGCTCAACTGCACAAAAGGAAGAGTGGAAGAAATTGAAAGGTAAAAGTTTAACATGAATTAAGCATTTATTTAGAATACATGCTATGGTGAATTCAACACATGAATTATAAAATTGTATAAGTAAGACATGAATGGTAATTTTCCTTTATCTAAAAAGCAGATCTCCACTCATTGTAGGAAAGTGTGTGTGTGTGTGTGTGTGTGTGTGTGTGTGTGTGTGTGTGTGTGTGTGTGTGTGTGTGTGTGTGTGTGTGTGTGTGTGTGTGTGTGTGTGTGTGTGTGTGTGTGTGTGTGTGTGTGTGTGTGTGTGTGTGTGTGTGTGTGTGTGTGTGTGTGTGTGTGTGTGTGTGTGTGTGTGGTGTGGGCGGGCGCGCGCGCGCCTCTCGCTCACCTCAAATACTGAGGGAACTCAGCCCATCCAACCGCTCCCGTTCCACGACGCATAATAGGGCCTACGTAAAAACGCACCTAGGGCCTATATATATATTTTATATATGTGTGTGTGTATACGTATATATATATATATATATATATATATATATATATATATATATATATATATATATATATATATACATATATATATTAGTGCTGGTTCGATATTCGATATATCAAAGTATCGCGATACTTGCGAAAGTTCGATACCGATATTTAGTGGTATCGCGATACTTCGATATTTTTGGTATCGAACGCCCACTGTTCGATACCTTCGATACCTTCGATACCTTCGATACCTACGATACCTTCGATACCTTCGATACCTTCGATACCTACGATACCTTCGATACCTTCGATACCTTCGATACCTTCGATACCTTCGATACCTTCGATACCTTCGATACCTTCGATACCTTCGATACCTTCGATACCTTCGATACCTTCGATACCTTCGATACCTTCGATACCTTCGATACCTTCGATACCTTCGATACCTTCGATACCTTCGATACCTTCGATACCTTCGATACCTTCGATACCTTCGATATTTCGATACTTGACATCGAGTCCATTCGACGATGTCGATGCGAAGACGCAACATCGTTGTTGATGACGACGTTGTTTACGGGAGCTATCACTACAGCGCTTCGCAGCCTAAATTGACTAAGGCGTGGTTGTTTAAAAATAATATAACATAAAATGTGAATTGTTTTCTAAAACTTTATTGTAGAGTTAGTCTGTATAATAACTGTTTTCTGTGTGCGATCTTAGCCTAGGTCAGACTTCGCTTAGCCTCGTTATCCAAACCAAGGTTCGTACGTGACGCTCTCGCTTGGTGGCACTACCATGCCATCTTTCTCCCTACTTTACTTACGGTTACGCGTACAAAAACACACATCCAATAGCAGCTAGTATTCATTAATAATATTGTTAATATAAATAATTATTCGAGCGCGATGCGGAGGCTTTGTTTATCCGGGTTCCGTTTGGTGGCGCTGTTTTGTTGTTTGGTGGCGCCACCATTTGCCATACACGACGCCCACAACCAAGACGAACGACAACATGTCGAACGTTCATCGCTAATTTGGCACTTTTCCAACAAAGACTGTCTGCTATGCTAGAAACGTCTCAAAGATAGTGGGGGAAATACATCGAATTTGACGAAACATGTCACCCATCAAGAAGCTATCAAAACGTGATGATCATCTTTTATCGTACGGCATGTCGACGTCGTCGACGTTGATGTTGTGGACAACGTCGCATTGCCATTGTCTCGAGAACGTGTTCTTTCGAAATATTCGACAATGAGCAAGCACTGGACATCAAGTTACAGTCGAAGCGAATCGCCATCGATTGCCGAATCTACTAAGTAACTGCGGCTACAGCATCAAGAAGTGACATATACGACGTGACTGATTAACGATGACGATTCGCTTACTGCATCTACTGCCACTGTGCCACTGGCACTGGCCAAACAGGTTCACCACTGGCAGAGCCAGGGGTAGAGGAAGAAACTGACCTGTTCTTGAAAACAGTTGTAAAAAACATAATGGGGCTTGTTGTGTGTACTTGATAACGTGGTAATTTTTTTTTTTTAATATTGGTGTGAACTGGGAAGTACAATTGTAATTAAAATTAATATTTTTTTCAATTATTAATTAGTGTTATTTTATTGTAATCATCTATACAGTTTTGATGCTAAATCACAATTATCTTTATGATAGAATTAATAATAAAAAGTTATAACAATGAGGGTTCAGCTGTGCTGGCAGTGACACTATTATAAGTGATAGGTGTTTTAATATAATAATAACATATTATTTGTATGTTTCATTTGTTTCAGCTGTATTTGTTGATGGTCATTTTAGGAGACACATTGTCTTGAAATTAAGCTGCTATATTAAAGTGTATTTACAAACAGCTGGGGTGAAGTACTGTTATTTATTTAAAATAATTCAGTGCAATTAATTAATTTGTCACTACGTATTTCATTGCAGTTGTCTTTATTGTTTTAATATTATATTACAGTTACCTTTTAGTTTTACATCAGTAATCAATTATATTGAAACTGTTGTTTGTGTACTTACATAAATAGAAAATTGCATATTAATCATTGTTTGCATGACTATAAAATTGTCACATATTTCCCTACAAGTGAAACATTTTGTGTTTCTGTGGCATTAGTCTAAGTGGATAGTAGTGTTTCTTTGGAGATCTCTACTGTACTGAATTACACTTATAAGGTAAATTTCGAGTATCAACTAAAAATCTAGTATCGATTGATATCGAAGAATTCTGGTATCGAACCAGTAATATATCGATCGGTATCGAAGAATTCTGGTATCGAACCAGTAATATATCGATTGGTATCGAAGAGTTCTGATATCGAAACAACACTACTTCTGTTGCATACTGTGCTTCTACTGGGAACTGTGTTCTATGTGAAAATTACAACGTAAGTATCGAGTATCGAACAAAATTCAGGTATCGATCGGTATCGAACAAAACGTGGTATCGAACCAGCACTAATATATATATATAATATTATAGCAACACAAAGTATTTTAAATATAAGGAAGACACAAAAAGTTCAAGCACTTATTTGCACGGCGTAATAACGGGTTGTAATGGCACAAGTAATCTGAGCATATTTTACCCGTTCCAGTGGCGGCAAAGTCACTCTGCTCAACTTGCAACGAGGGGTCAGAGCACAGTTAGACTTCCTGGTCTAACCCATACGAATGTAGTACCTTAATAATTGTGTCATTTGAGAATTTGAAAATTATTTTTATGTGAAATGAGTACAATAGGACAGGCATACTAGTAGGTTCAGTGCTATGATGTATCTGCAGTGATGTTTAGGCATTTTTTCTTATATGACCCTGCGAATGCAGAAAAAGCGTGCTCAGTTTGGTCAATATTGAGGGGCAGTACACATGCATGCATTTTAAGAGAGCCTGAGATATGCTTTTTTGACGAAATTTAATCAGCATATGAGTGACATGACTGCAGTGATTGTGTTGAAATAAAAAGTGCTCTGTGCCCTAATAACTGGGTTAGGAAGCTCTATAGCAACAGAAATACTAGGTGCCATTTTTGCATATTAGATGATGTTGCTGCTACAGAGGTGTGTGAAAAATGTAGTTTTGTACACAAATGGTCACCGTTATGTGTGAAAAAGTTGTAGAAATGTATGTATATGCCAAATATGGTGCTAGTAATTGTATACTTTTACACAGGGGACACAAAGTTATGATGGCTGGCACATCGTGTCAGCTATTTTGTAGAAAAACAGAGTCATTCATGCTGACTCTAGTCTAGTTTAGTCTAGAAAAGACTCAATGCATGCCATGTATCAACTATATTACTTTGGAATGACATTGTGTTGGTAAAAAAACAGGAGTTACTGTCTGCATCAGGACATAAGCTTTTGCCATGGGCAATTTGAAGACGACTTAATTACTAAACCTGGACATTGAGATCCTGAAGTCAAACTTACTATTTTAAGTGGTGTAGAATGCTCTGGACTGTATGTACTGAAGAGACTGATGTCATTTCAACGTTGATGCTGACATTTGTTGTGTTGTTGGAGGTTCTCTGCATGCATGACTCAGATGTAATGCTCTTTACTGCATAGGCCAGGTAACTCAGCCATTCCTCGATTGTGATCGCATATATGGGTATGTCTCGGAAAGTTGATCATGCATGTTGAAAAGGGCACACACACACGCACACGCACACGCACACGCACACGCACACGCACACGCACACGCACACGCACACGCACACAAACACAAACACAAACAAAACACAAACACAACACAAACACAAACACAAACACAAACACAAACACAAACACAAACACGCACACGCACACAACAGCACACAAACGCACACAACACACACACACACACACACACACACACACACACACACACACACACACACACACACACACACATGCACGCACTGGTTTTGTTTGGTCATTATTTGCCTTGAATAGCTGTGTCAGTCGTCATCTAACTGTGTTGAACGCAGTGAGTATGGAGGCTCACCAAGTTGTCAAAATTGTATATGTTCTCTCCTTTTTATCACAAGTATCACTGCTAATATGAAATATACCTATTAGGCCTTGTATTTGCTGCTTTATCAATGAGTGAAATAAAATGTATGTCCTACTTACCATTTCAATGCCAGTTGTTATAAGCAATGTGCATATTGCTCATGGCCAAAGTAACTATCGTTGTCATTGACACAGTATGGTTCCAGTGTAATATTTTATTCTCTCACACATAAAGTGTTATGTCATAGGTTCATGATATGGTTGGCTTTTTTCTGAAACCACCAACGTTAAGTCTTAATTCAGCAACACTACAGAATGCATTCCCAGTGCTTATTTTTTGCATCATTCATTGCACCAAATACAGACTAAATCCAATGAGTATTGTCACTGAATATAATAATACAACTTTTAGGAGCCAAGGCCATCTTGTCAGTCTAAAATCCTCTCAAGAGTGCCTGGATGGTCAGATTTTTATGGGGGGTGGGGTACCTTTATAAGCTATGTATTATTTGCTTAAAGAGATATGTCAAGACTGTGTAGACGACATGAAAGAGGAATAAGTCAGCTGTCTATCTATACCACTGTCACATGTCTGTCACTAGCTGTCCTCAAAGGAAAGTCCAAGATGCATCAGGATTTATGACAGGCTTACAGGAAGTGTGACTGGGCAAGCCTTTGATATCATATTGGCCTGTAAGCTCTGTGAGGATACAGCAATCATTGATCCATTGTTCTGAACAACTGCACTAATTGGGCTGTGTAATAGCATTAAATTTCACAAGTTGTGTTACCTCACTTTTCTGAAATCCCCATTTTAAAGTCAAATATGGTCATTATTATGTAGGGTAGGAGTGACGTAACTGTTTTTGTATATTTTTATTTCACAATATGGTAACAACAGACTATGCATGATTTTCTTGCAGATTATATGGTTGGCTGTCACAGACATATTCTCTATGCAGATATACGCAAGCTGTCAGTTGAACTGTTGTCAGCACCATAAGAGGTATTTATTTTTTAGACAATATTCGCCCATAAAATAAGGCTCGAGTGGTCACTTGTAAAGTGGGTAAAAAAATACCAGATTAAGGGATGACATTGAGTTTTTGGCCTCTTGCATGATATATATGTAGCTTTCCAAAGAGCCTAAATTAAACGTTTAAAAAAATCAAAATTCCTATTAGGGGTCAGAGCACAGTTAGACTTCCTGGTCTAACCCATATGAATGTAGTACCTTAATAATTGTGTCATTTGAGATTTTGAAAAATTATTTTTATGTGAAATCAGTACAATAGGACAGGCATACTAGAAGGTTCAGTGCTATGATGTATCTGCAGTGCAATGACGCATGTTAGGCAGAGTGTAGTTGGCTTAGTGATTTTTAGGCATTTTTTCTTACATGACCCTGCGAATGCAGAAAAGCGTGCTCAGTTTGGTCAATATTGAGGGGCAGTACACATGCATGCATTTTAAGAGAGCCTGAGATATGCTTTTTTGACGAAATTTAATTAATTTAAAAAATTCTCAGGTCCAGTTTCCTTATAATCTGACAAAACGTTAACATGGTCGCCAATGGGAAAATCAACAGTGCTCTGTGCCCTAATAACTGGGTTAGGAAGCTCCATGGCAACAGAAATGCTAGGTGCCATTTTTGCATATCAGATGATGTTGCTGCTACAGAGGTGTGTGAAAAATGTAGTTTTGTACACAAATGGTCACCGTTATGTGTGAAAAAGTTGTAGAAATGTATGTATATGCCAAATATGGTGCTAGTAATTGTATACTTTTACACAGGGGACACAAAGTTATGATGGCTGGCACATCGTGTCAGCTATTTTGTAGAAAAACAGAGTCATTCATGCTGACTCTAGTCTAGTTTAGTCTAGAAAAGACTCAATGCATGCCATGTATCAACTATATTACTTTGGAATGACATTGTGTTGGTAAAAAACAGGAGTTACTGTCTGCATCAGGACATAAGCTTTAGCCATGGGCAATTTGAAGACTACTTAATTATTAAATCTGGACATTGAAATCCTGAAGTCAAACTTACTATTTTAAGTGGTGTAGAATGCTCTGGACTGTATGTAGTGAAGAGACTGATGTCATTTCAACGTTGATGCTGAATTTTTTTATTTGTTGGAGGTTCTCTGCATGCATGACTCCGATGTAATGCTCTTTACTGCATAGGCCAGGTAACTCAGCCATTCCTCGATTGTGGTCGTTGCATGTTGATCATGCATGTTAAAAAGGGCTGTGCTGTATATTGAGTGTACAGATGCGTTGCATTGAAATGTGCACATGCATGTATGTGCACACACATATGCGTGTATGTACGGACATGCACGCATGCACGCGCGCACACACAGACACACACACACACACACACACACACTTGATTCGTTGTTTTCTATTGAACTACTCTGTAAGTCATGTCCCTTCACATATCATACTAATTCAGTATTGTATATATAAGGGAGATTAAATGCATCACTGTCAAATCCATCCTTCCATCCATGCATGCATACATGGATCCATCTTCGACTGAATCATCTTGATACCATAGCATGAACTCATACATCACGTATACCATTAATCTATAATGCCAGTTCATGTATTACATGTCTATTCATTATGTGAAGATGTACTTATGTTGTAGGTAGCATGTGACAGCTGTCACTGGCTGTATCATGCTACATGTGCCGGGAGCAGGAGTGGTGGATACTTCCGATGTGATCTCTGCCAGCTGCAGGGAGATGGCGATTCGGACGACTCTTCAAACTAGTTGTAATAGTAGTTCGAAACGTTTACACATTATTCAAAATATTAATCTGCATTTCCTAAGAGTTCGCAATAGACATGATCAGACCAATTAATCCATTTAACAATATGATCCAACATTATTATGGTTATTTCATGTACATAGTTACATATGCAAGTATACCTAGATTTTATGGCACTATGAAAATGCTGGTATATTCAGTTACTACAAGGACATTCCATAAGATTTACACAGTATTCACAATATTCGGTATCTTTGACCAAAACATGACTTTGAAAGAAGTCGGAACACTTTAAACACAACACATGCATGACATCACAACTGTGGCCTAATGCCAAATAAATAAATTATCCATGCAAGACACATATTTGACCTCCACACAGATCTACAACCAATTGTTGGACCTGTGGTGAACAGGTGGACCTATGACTGACAGCCAGGCCTACAACTGTGACAGACAGACACACAGACTTATAAGAGATAGGCCTAAAAGAGATATGTAGGAGAGAGACAGACTGACATAAGAGCGACAAATAGACACACAACTGACAAACTGACCTACAGATTACAGGTGGACCTATGACTGCCTGACACAACAACAACATGAAAAGGCAGACCTAAAACTGACTGACACACCCATGACACACAGACAGACCTATTACCACCAGCTGGACCTAGAACTATGAAAGAGAGATGTTTGATAGACAGACGTACGAAATGCATACATATATACAAACATCAAGCAGATACAACTGACATAAAATATACACCAACAGATTTGCAGTATACACACATGACGCAGTGGCTCAGGGGTAGAGCTTCAGACTCTCGACTAAGAGAACCTGGGTTCGAATTCTGTGCTGCGGTGTTAAAACCTTGGGCAATGTTTTCACTCTACATTGCTTCAGTTTATTCAGCTGTATAAATGAGTACATGGCTATAGATAGTGGTGGATATGTTTACAAGCAGCCTTTGCACATTAAGTGTAGCATGTGGCTGGATGCTTCCCAGAGAAGTTGAGATGGTATGATTGAGAAGTAAAGTGTAAAAGAGCTTTGAGCAGTCCTAAGGACTGGATACTGCGTTATATAAAAACTTACCTTTAATTTGTTTACATGGATAGGCATGTCACATTTGGTTCAGTTTTGTTTTCATATTTTCTTTTTTTCTTTTCCAGTTGATGTTGTGTTAGTGCATTGAAACTAAATAGGGAGGATATAAAAGAGGTCAGTAGTGTAAAGTACCATGGCCACATTATCTACAATTATGTTATAGATGACAGAGATGTAATGCGTAAGTGTCAACAACTATATGCATGTAGTAATGTAATACACTGTACTCAGGAAATGTTGTGTGCATGCACCGATAATATGTATAAATATGCTGTTTAATAAATTGTGCTCATCTGTGTACACATTCCAACGATGGGTAAAATCTTTATATATTCATGATGACATACCTTTGGAGTAATGCCAGTGGATTTGTCTACTTATATATATATATATATATATATATATATATATATATATATATATATATATATATATATATATATATATATTATATATATATATATAATATGTATAAATATGCTGTTTAATAAATTGTGCTCATCTGTGTACACATTCCAACGATGGGTAAAATCTTTATATATTCATGATGACATACCTTTGGAGTAATGCCAGTGGATTTGTCTACTTATATAAAATATATATATATATATATATATATATATATTTTACCCATCGTTGGAATGTGTACACAGATGAGCACAATTTATTAAACAGCATATATATATATATATATATATATATATATATATATATATATATATATATATGAAATAAAAATACTTCTAGTTGTATAATATGCCATGATCGACTAGTTAGCATAACTACTGCATGGACCGATATATGTATGTACAATCGTGTCTGAAATGAAGCATTGAATTTAATTACTGATGCTGTTAGTACTTCTACTATGCATTAAATAAAATTAAAAAGAATTATGTATTTTGTTCAAATACATGATATTTACATGTTATTACCAAGGTATTTCAGTTGTCTTGCATGCAACACAACACTTTCATGTAATTTATCAAAGGTGACACCACATACTACTTATTCAAAAAGGACTCGGTACTTTAAATGTGTACTGGGAGAAGATGTACACCACTACATATGGCATTTTCATAGCAAGTAAACACAAATAAGTTGGTATAACTTCTTTATTTCATTAAATGGGCTATGTTCGATCTGCATATTCTTACAAAATGCAATCTTTAGGTGTTTATCTTTGGATAGTAATTCAGGCGAATGATTGATCATCGTTTTAAAAAGAATCGGCTGTGTGATATTTTGTTTTTCTTTCTATTCACAATGATATCAGACAATTAGTGATGCCTCCACCATTAATTGCACGTCTAGAAAATTAGAATAGGATAAAATATGTCCCAAAAAAGCCAAATGGTAACTACTTGTACATTTTAATAGACTTACACAAGGCATGACTCGAGATCTGTTGACATGACCAAGTGACCCCCCAATTAAAGAGTCGTTACCCTAGTTTGAGAACCAGTACTGACATAATACATATACCTGAAGTAGGTATCTAAAATAGTTTGTTTAATGTCCTGTTATACATAGTGCAGAACTACCTCCAGTACCCCTTCGCTAAGTGTATTCATATGCTGTATTTAAAAGGATGTAAAGGTTTAAATGAATTATAAATAGTTTACATTTATTACATCAAAATTACAAGTACACATCATTCCAGTATATACGTCAGGCATGTATTTAAAAGGATGTAAAAGTTTAAATGAATTATAAAGTGTTTACATTTATTACATCAAAATTACAAGTACACATAATTTCAGTATATACGTCAGGCATTTAGATGAACCTACAACAACATTGAATAGTAAGTATGCAGTGCTGCAGAATATATTCACAATTATTTAACTACTAATTAATACATGAACATGCGATCATAAAGATCATAATGAAAAAACAAATAACTGCAGCACTAACATAACTTGAAATTATTAATTTATCCACGTATGTCATAAACTACATCTATATTTAACATGCGCGTGCATGCTCACAGGAATGCTCAATAAATAATACAGTTAAACACACAAACACAACTATATTATAATATATACGGGGATATATACTATACACATTTGATATTCACCCTCAGCGTTTATTAAATTTGTCTAACAAAAATGGGGACTAGTAATTTGTCATGGGATGAGTAACATTTCAAGGTTGCCAATGGATAAACAGTTTACGTTAGGCCCCTGTTTATGCATATTGCTAGGCTAACGAGTATAAAATTATAAATTATATTCAAATTCGTAAATTCATGGGTATATATTTTATGGTATTACCACAAATCTCCATTCCATTCAAATAAACTGGCATGGTGTTTTCGTGAAATTACATATACACACACACTCATTTTGGGGGCTGCGGTATATTATAATTAGGAAGATATTATTTTGGAGCTAAGATATATATCTAAGGACATCTACAGGACACAGTGCTAAATATAGTTAATATTTATATGTCGTAATTCAATTGCTTTATCAAATGTGGTACTACCCCAAATTTACATTTCTTTCGAATAAAGTGGCGTCAACTAACGGGTTCTTTGCGAAATCCTACATATGGCAAAATGCATTATTTATTTATAATAAGTTTTCGATATATAGTAGTACTTCCAATTTCTTGATCACGTGATAAGTATCTAGTTTGGACGTCCAATCTCGGAATTCCGAAACGGGCAAAGATGGCGGACGACCAATACCGGTGTAGCGCTTACATTTACCGGTTGACGTTTCTGCGCATGCGTGATATATGTAAAATCATCAATGTGCAGCGAAAAGACAAAGCACTTATTGTATAAATATTACGGGTTGTTCGTTAGGATTTATAACTTCTCAGCAAAGTTATTTGTCGCAAATTAACACGATCGAGGCAAACAAGTTTTGAGGCATATTTTGAGAGCAAAGCGTAAATCACGTGACAGTAGTGCGCCATAATCCGTGACAGTGATTTATAAAAAAAACGTAATATTTTATTGCGTTGAACGACATTTTAAAAAACTGTTCACAGTAATTATCACAGGTAAGTTAACGAACAGCTCGTGGCATTTATACCGAAATGGCTTTGTTGTTTCGCTGGACATTGGCGATTTTATATTTATTGCGCATGCGCAGAAACGTCAACCGGAACGTTTTTAACGCCCGGGAAAATGTAAGCGCGACACCGGTATTGACTTTATTCCGAGACTTGACGTAACACAGTGGACATGCTGGGCTTTCCCTTAGTACCAAATATGTCCGCCATGCGGCAAGGAAAATCCCGAAGAATGCGACTCGAACAAGTGCGATTTATCGGTTTTGTTTTACGAAATTCATGCGTGAAATGTTACGTAGCCTTTCTAAAAAGGTAGTAAAATTTACGAAATAGTAATATAAATAGCAAATATGCATTGACAGTTGATAGAAAAGACATTAAAGTGTGCTTTGGTGACGAAAAGTCAAAATCGTTAAATATCGCCGTGCAATCTTTATATGGTGTTTTCTCGAAATCTTATCTTCACTGATTATCTAACAATTCAAGGGCATCAGTTACTGGAGGTCAGCAGTCAAGTATGTCATATTGAAGAACGAATCTGGAAAAACAAAGGAAGATCAGAGGAGGCAAGTGACCACATAAAAGGGCAAGAGGACCTTGGCACCTTGGATGAGATATACGTACAACACTCCAAAGGTGGCACAATAAAATACACAAGTGCAGCATCTTAGTTAACATCACTCGCCCATGCAAGACATGTAACTCGTGCTTACTCTACCCTTTCTTGTTGTGCATCGGGGACTTAGCTGGGTCGTCCTATATGAGTGCGATAAGCAGACACAGTCCCAAAGTCTTTCCCACCCCATTCAGATGTACCACCAAGAAGTTTCCAAAACACCTGATACATATTTGTTGATAACCCTGTTACAGTTACCCACAATAAAGTATTGCCTATTCCATGCATATGGGCATGGATCGTTGTAGTTTGTTTTCATGGATAGTTGTAGTTTGTCTGTCTTTAATGTTGAATACATTTTAGAAAAACATACTGATAATATTATAATTATTATGTACACAATTAGTTGCAAAGCGTCTCACATAATAAGTTAAGTTGTACAGGAGCAGCCCACACTGATTCTGTAAAATGTCGTCATAGTTTGACATCACTTTGTATTTCCTACCTTTCAATAAATCTTCCAATTCCTGAATCTCTTTCCTCACAATAATAGCTGTCCTTTTCCCAGAGTATAGCCTAAAACCTGATAGCGGCCGAGCGATCTTGTTCTACTGGTGTGTTCTATTTATATCTATGGACGTAACACACTGTCTGAATCTGCTAGAGGAAATCCTCAAATGACGTCAATTTTAGCCAATAGGAACGTTTAGCTGAGAGACCTATCTGTAAAGAAACATCAGGCACGGCTGATAGCGGTCCGTGATTGGCTTAAAGCTACGAACGCATGCGCAGTGCGCACTCGCTAGCCGTAAACAAGTAGAATCGATCGGATCGCCGCAACGAAACACTGCTAAATACTCGAATTATGATGCGATAACCATAATAAACAACTTGCAATACATATCTTCGACAATAAGCGCGTCTTGGGAGGGGGCTTAGAATACATGAAAAGGTGAAATAGAAGTAAAACAGTTGAATTAGCAATGACAACGCACTCAATCATGTACTTGTGTTACCGCGAACTTCAAATGCGATTTTCTCAGTTTGAAGCTTTCTACCCCAGGCATATTCAGTGTCGAATAACTTTGGCTATGCGTGAGCTAGCTCCATAATTTTTGCACCGTTGGAAAGCTTAATAAATATTGTTTCCGATGGTATTACTAACTCAAGTTTTTAATTTTTTGACATGTGACTCATTTCGTTAGAACAGGTCACACACACACACACACACACACACACACACACACACACACACACACACACACACACACACACACACACACACACACACACACACACACACACACACACACACACACACACACACACACACACACACACACACACACACACACACACACACACACACACACACACACACACACACACACACACACACACACACACACACACACACACACACACACACACACACACACACACACACACACACACACACACACACACACACACACACACACACACACACACACACACACACACACACACACACACACACACACACACACACACACACACACACACACACACACACACACACACACACACACACACACACACACACACACACACACACACACACACACACACACACACACACACACACACACACACACACACACACACACACACACACACACACACACACACACACACACACACACACACACACACACACACACACACACACACACACACACACACACACACACACACACACACACACACACACACACACACACACACACACACACACACACACACACACACACACACACACACACACACATATTAAACATAATAACAAATTACAAGGAATTGTCAGGAGCTCTTCTGCTAATTCTATATATTGGCAAGATTTAGTAAATGACGTTTGCTCTTAATTTTTAGTTATATAATATCACGTTTGTCAAGTTGTTTGTCAAAACGTAGGAACTGTTCATAGTTGTCCGCCTGTTGTTTCCTACGGGAATGACGTCTACATCTCGACTCACAAACTAGTGCGATGCATTTCATCGAATTGACAAAATATGCATTTAGTAAGTACAAACGAACCCACCAAGTGACAGTTTGTGAGTAATGAAATCTTTCGGTTTTATGGACAACATAATCATCTTAAATGTCATTAGCATCACACTTGTGTTTCTAGATTCACGTTTTTTATCGTTGGCATCACAAAGACCTGTGCATGTGCGTGCGCGTGTGTATGTGTATGAGTGTATGTGTGTGAGTGTATGTGTGTGAGTGTTTGTGTGTGCGCGCGCGTGTGGGTGTTATATTATGTTGTTAAGAAAACTAATTGTTTCTGGTAATAAAACGTTTTATGCATCGTGAAACAAACAAAAATTGCCAAAAAAATAGATTTTTGATTTTAATTATTGTTCATGAAGCCCTACAGTAAAATTATGTTATAATGTGTTCGTTCTTATTTGTTAAACTATTGAAATTTTATGACAATTTGATTTAAATAAATAGAAAATGTGGACAAGGATTATATATCGCATATGGGGCTACATTATATCCTTAAATCTCAGTAGGCATTTAAGTAGCGGACAATTTAGATAGTACAGGTTATGACATACGAATAATTTTCTCTCTCAATTCTTTAACTTTTTATAAGATTTGACCAGTTATATACATGTGAATGGTGAATCCATGGTATTAATTACCCCTCCCCCTATCGAATTTCTGACATATTTTGACACGGGGTCGAAATGCCAATGTAGTATCGTGGCCCCTCCTGTGGTATTTTGAGCGAATACACTAATGTTGCACAGCTTGCACGGCACTAGATACCAAATGCCACCGTTTTAGACACACGTTGTACAAGCCAGAAAGAGGCATGTATGAATAAGGCCAAATTAAGGTCAGAAAATAAACATTTAAAAATACCACATTAAAGCTACTCAATTATGTTATATTACACAAAACAATATTTAGTTCTGTTCGCTTCACTCTCCAATAGGGCCTGCAAGTGGGTCACGACACATGGCGTGACTCCGCGCGACTGGAGCTTATTGGGGACTAAGCGAGACTAATTCGGGACTGGACACAAGAATAATAGTCTAACGACGGATGACAGTTGTAGCTAACGACTGATGAATACTAGGAAAATCAGTTCATAAATATCTTGTGTTATACGTTTCTTATCTTAAATGTCCGATTTAATATTGAGTTTATCACACTAGATCATAGACACAGCGATTTACGTAGTGCAGATAATCGAAACGATGCTAGGCTGTATGTGTCTTTTACGGGATTTGCGTTTTACATTGCTGTACGTTGTGGTTTCGATAAGCACTTATATCTGACAAGTTGTCTAAATGCACATAATCACAACACATGTATACGTTTGGCCCAAATAGGTTGTACTGCGCGAAAACTGGCACTCTTCATTATTAGTCAAAATCGCCAAACACAAGTACTTGCCGCTATTGCCATGGCAACCACCATAATAATTAATGGGTTACAATTCATGATTTCCGTGATCATTGTCACCGGCAAAATGTTCCACTGCTTCTGCTTGTAATAATCCTTCGGACAATATAACTGAAATACGCTATTTCGGGACAGTTCGATTATTACGACAAAAACAAAACAAAGTCCTATATGTTAACATGGAGTATATGGACCTCATGCCCCCAGCCTCGTTTTCGCGCGCGAGACTTTCACGCCCTATAGAGTGCGTTTTTTCTCAATGTGCTTTGTCGATCTTTGTCCTAGACCTAGAGAATGCTGCCACCTGTCGAATGAGTTGGGACTTGCAATACACACTTTGGACAAAGCGCTAATTTGTAACATTCGCACTGTGGTTTGTAGGCAGTTAATATATTGATCAAATTGTCAGTCCAAAGGCAAATGCTATAATATTAGTATAACAGTGGGAGCCAATGTTTTTCTTTCCGCGCTAATTTGTTATTAATGATGCCACGGACATTGCATGAAAGCAATGACAAGACATATAGCTTTATAAAGCTGTAGCCAAATTAATTTAATATTTGTCTATAACAATAAACAGTACATCTGACCACCTATCAATAACAAAAAAAGGCAACATTAATTTTCTTATTGCCTAGACAAACATTTGAAAATGCATTTATAAAGGTTGCGATAAATTAAAATGTTATGCCTATATCAAAACAACCCTAATACAATGCCTCCCATTATATTGATGACAACATTAATAACTTTCCTCAGGCTCATGTATATACTGAGCACGCAACATTTCGTTTGATAAATATGTATTTATTTATTTCATAACCAAACATAATACATTAAATATTAACACACAAATGTTCTGTATAAAACGACAGTTAAGCATATCTTGTATGTGCTCAAGCAGTCAATGTTTATGTTCCTATGTTCACACGTCTATATACATGTTGGCTGTGAAGGTCACTCACAGTTGGAAAGTTGCAGCTGCTTTGATCAATCCTCGCTTCCTGCAATGAAAAGTAACACATTTAGACGGTGTACTTTCAGACAATTATACAGCAATTATATAAGTTATGACCACAAATGAGTGTATACAATAATAATTTAGTTTCTTGTTTTTTACACTCTGTCATTGTGGGTTCATTGTGCAGAGCTATAAATATTTTATTATAATTTTGGCATTCTTTTGAAGCTACTAAAGTTATTTGCATCTCCTTACTTAGTTGATATGTGGTGACGTCAAGGAGTTAAACTTGTAACATCATATAACAGATATGTTTTAATAGCTCCATGCAGGAAACCAAGCTCAGGTGTTCACCATAAAAGAATGTTCATCATAGTAAATGGTTTTACCTATACAAGTCTTCCTTTTCATGTTAGTTTTGTAAGTTTTAATAAGTTACGTATATATTTTAGGACTACCTGTTCTTGCATGTATACATTTTACTCATTTTATTACTGGCATTTCAACGTGCCGCTAAAGGAATTTTTTTTTAATGCAATACTTTAATATGATATTAAAATCCTTGAATCTTCTTTAACCTATAAAAATCAAATATGTTTGATGACCAGAAATATGTTTTTGTAATGACACTTTAGTTATGTAAATTTTAGTAGATTTGGTCAAAAATAATTTGCTATATGTGTGAATTCCAGGTAGCACCTCTTTGTGAATGTATAAACTACTTGCAGAGTAGTTCTTTTTCAAATATTTAAGATTTATGTTGACATTTCCAGCAAAATACATAATTTAGGTAATTTTCAGTGATTAAAGATTTGCATACATTACCAATTATAATTTATATTGGACTGTTTTATTTCGTAAAAATGCACAAACAAATATATATTATTAGAAGGAAATTGTGAGCAAGAAACAGGTAGAAAACAAATTTTTAATTAATGTCATATTACAAATTAATTAAAGTTTCCTTTCAGCTCATAAATTAAGTTTTTTATTGTCGAAATGAGTAGTGTGTAAAAAGACTGATAAAATCACATCACATCGATATATTATTACAAGTCAGACTATTAGTCATATATCAATACTTACGCGTGCTGTGTAAATGTTTCCAGTGAAATCTGGTTGTTCTCTGAGCCTGCGGGATGTGGGTCATATTCTGAGATGCCAAGTGTAGAAATTGCTGAAATGAAACAATTGTTTTTTTCATTTTGAGAAAGCTTGGCATGCATATACACACACAATTGTTATTGGACAAACTGAACTCTGTATACCAGTCATATCATGAAAAAGGTCATGGAAAACTGACACAATCAAACAAACATTAGTGCAATTTATAATCGGTGGTAACAATCAGAAATCAGTGGAATCCATGAAAACCAGTACAATGCAGTATGTGAAACAATTCGACAGCCTTCTGTTAGCAACAAAATAAGCATGTCTCTTGTTATCTACTTGCACACACAACGTTTAGGTACAAACCACTTTATGATTCTATATATTGTAATGCATTTTGCTAGAATTTTTTGGCAAAACTGACAGCACAATGTGTACCTTCTTTGTACTGCTCTAGAGAGATGAACCCAGTGCTTTGGTTGGGTCAAGCATCCCAAAGATAGACTCAATGTTGCTTTCATCAAAGAGTGCCGGCAAGTCAAATGTCCCTCCTCTACCAGCGTCGAGCTCCTCCAGAAACTGCACCAAGAAAGTCTTAGGTTCATCTGAAACGAACACAGTCAAAGCCATAAATGATGTGCAGGGACAGACTCACAGGGGTTTCCTCGTTGCCTGGAATCGCTCTAAGACATGCACTATACAGCCTTTTTTAAATTACAGTTTCATTCATATTTCATTTATGTACTCAAAGGAAGCACCATAATTATTGCACTTGAATTAATTACCGTTATCAGAAGAAAATAATAAAAGCGATTCTAAAGATTTATTGGCAAGATCAAATGGTTGCGATGGTAGGATGAAGGTGCAATGGTATGCTATGTGGGTCCGGGGACATAGCCCTCTGGAACAATTCTAAAAACTCCACACAGCCCCTTCTGGAGCTAACACAGGAGTTGTGCAGTGTGGTGCGCAATGCTAAGGGTGCCTGAACATGAAAGTGAATTTAGAATGTAAATAATAAAAACTGAAACATACAAGTAACTGTGTAACAAGTGTAATAATTTATACAGATTAAACACAGTCTCCGTATCAAATTTTAAGCTAGAGTCTGGTGAGGTGGGCTGGAGCAACAAGGTGGATGGCACTGAGGATTTGTTGGAATGGGTGTTTATGACTTTAGGGGGGAGTACTGGGAGTACTGGTAGGTTCCAGGCTCTTATGACTCTAGGGTAGAAAGTGTATGCATATGTATTGATGGGTGCGTGGATTTATATTTACTTGTTGGGATTGCTGTTTTGTGTATGGAAGCATGGGGTTTTGATGTGTTGTGGTAATGTGATATTTTGGAGGTCCCATCTGATATACTACATATTTGAATTGGATACTCTTTTGAATATAACTCTCTGGATTTGAAATGATGTTGCAATTTGAAATTCTTAAATGCATCACATTTTTTATATCTTGATACTTCATTGACATATTACTGAATATCGAACCACCACTAATATGGCACTCATTATAAAAGGTTATGTTATTATTACAATTTGATACCTTAAATACATATAGTATCATGATATATGGATACCTTGAGTATCAATTCAGCATTAAATGATTTATTCAATACCTGAGAAAGTTGTCTGATTATTAATAATAAAACCTGGATAGCAGTAATGAGTTAGACACTGGATAGTGACACAGCAACAGAAAAAGAACAACACTTAGGGATTCCAAGAAGGTCGCCTTTATGGTAGAAACAGGATTAGGACATTCATTAAAGTAATCATGATTACATGCTGAAGAAATCGTACTCGTACTCAATTACATTTGTTTTCTGAGTAATCATACCCATGTATCTTCATAGTAGTCGTACTTGATTATGTTTGTACAGTATTGTGTAATCACTCCATCTCTGATCGAGCAGCCTGTCATGTATCTGTATTTTTAACTGGCAAAATGTCATAGGGACTCACCCTGCCAGTGCATATGGTGGGCCATCTGACTTAATTGTTAAAATGTTGGATTAAATTATTTGGAAATGAGTTTAGTGATTTACCTGAGACAGTGTTGGGGACAGAGAATTCCATTCTTTAATTGTGGTTGGGAAGAAGCTGTTTCCAGATATGTTTACAGAGTATCTAATTTGAAAGAACTGACTGTCATGTTTACATGAGGATCTAGTGTTGTGTTGGATATAGTGATCAAGCAGGATATCTATAATTATTAATAATAAAACCTGGATAGCGGTAATGTTATGCTCGATCTTATATATTAAACCTTTTAACTTTTCTTCTTGTTTGGAGGCCGTCCCATTGGATGTCTTTAAGAAGTTGAATTACTGTTCCTGGCTCCCTAGAATAGTTTTGTGTACAAAATCTGGCAGCTTGTCTTTGGAATCTTTCTAAGATGTTAATATGTTTTTGCAGTGTTTATCCCATGATGCTGACACATGTATATTCAAGTATTGGGCAGACAAGGGTTGTGTAGACTATAGACTTAATGTGGGTTGGGCATTTATTTATATTTCTCCTAATGACACCTACCCCCCGAGTGTCTGTTGTGCGTTTCTAGTGACTGAGATGCATTGTGCTGTCCAGTTTAATGTATTTGATATTTGTATGCTAAGTTAACAATGTGATTTAACAGATTTCAGTTGTTGGCCAAAGAAGTTGTAGAGATTTGGTGTCGGTTTTCTTAAGGCTAATGTCATTGTAAAGCATTTGGTGGGATTGAATTTCATAAGCCAGGTGTTTTGTCATTCCTCAAGTTTGAGTAGATAATTTTGGAGGAGAGAAATGTCATTGTCTGATTTAACTGGTAAATATAATAGGCAGTCATCTGCAAAAAGGTGAACGTTTGAAGTGAGGATGTTGGGTAGGTCATTTATGTAAAGTAGGAAACAAGAAGGAAGGGCCCCAGTATGGTTCCCTGTGGTATCCCAGAGGTGACTTGAATTGGTATATATGATGATTCATTTATTACAACTTGTTGAGTTCTTTCAGCATGATGATAATGGGCCTGTGATGCCATAGTATTTTAGTTTGTGGATTAGTGTTTTGTGTGGAACTTTATCGAATGCTTTAGTGAAGTCTAGAATGTCTACAGATTTCTTTTCATCAAGGGATTTGGTTATGTCATGAACAGTTTGAATTAATTGAGTTTCTGTTGATCTTTTAGCACGGAAACCATGCTGGTGACCAGTTAGGATGTGATGTTGTTCAAGGTGTATCATGATGTGGCTATGAATTATGCGTTCAAGAAGTTTGGAAATCACAAGTGTCAAGGATATTGTTCTGTAGTTTGACGTTTCTGTGTTTCCTTTCTTAAACATTGCTGTTATATTTGCCTCTTTTCAGGCTTCAGAGTCAAATAATGATTGGAAGATATCTTGTATTATTGGTGTTAGGTGGAAGGCATACCTGTTTAGGAACCATGGTGGAATGCCATATATCCTTACGATTTAGAGGTGTCAGATATGTAAACATATGTTATTCATAGCAAGAAATAGCTACGAGGTGGCAATTCCGGCATATTCTGAGCAAGGTGGCTTAGAAAAACAGTGAGGTGGTCCACCTCGCTCATCACATAAAGTTATAGCAGGGGAAACACTGAATAACTAATATTTAGATTACCCAAAAAATTCAGGTATTACTAGTCTGACGCCAACCATTAATATTATAGAAAGGTTGGCTTGGTGAAAATATTCTTAAAAAGGCTGATTGATTGAAATCATAACATTGTAACGCACTTTTGCAGAATTTGGACCCGCCTCAATTTTGCGATTATCGGATCTTTGCCAACATTTAATACTTGATTTTTTTAATTCAATCATTTAACATCATCTTACACATATTTATGTCTTATAAACAGCGCAACTTAGCAGATTTTTGAGGTTGAAAAGACAGGCATCGATCACTCGATCATTCCATGTGCACAGCGCAGTAACACATGCACCATTGCGCTTGTGACTGGCACAAATCGGAGTGCTATTTGGGTTTCAAAATGCAATATTTGTGAAACATAAATCGAAGTGTCTACGCGTACGTGAGCCGTATCTTTAGACCTGTGGCCTCACCGTACGTGAGGATGCGCGCGTATCCTCTTTTTCAATTCTGCGCAAGCATGCTGCTTCCGTCTCGTCGCATCGGTACGGCGGAATTACACGAGGGAGCGATTTGTTTCGACATTGTTAGATTTACTGACTGCCATATAGGGCTATATAAATGATGTCAACTTGCGAAAAAATTACACGCACAAAATCTCATGTATATTTAGAACTGACTGCCAAAAGAGCTTCCGTTCGTATGTACATCAACATGCATGCACGGAAAAAACTCACGTACTTTTATATTTGTTTGCTAAAGATACAGGATGCACGCGTGAAAAAAACTTTTGGAACTGACAGCTACTAAAGATACGGCTCACGTATAGAAATCATGCGCATGCGTTTATCGAATGCCGTACCTTAGATAAACGATGCTAAAAATACAGCTCACGTAACCGAAAATAAAAGCATACGCATGCGCAGTATGAATGCCGTACTTTTAGACTGGCGGCCTAAACGTACGGCTCACGTACGCGTAGCCACTGCCAGTAAATATACCTGGGAATGCTGATTGATCATGTTTACTTTTAGGATTAGAGTTTGTGTGGGGAAACAATACAGGCCGGTATATACAATTATAATGGCAAAACTGAGGTGGGTCCGAATTCTGCATAAGTACCCATTGCAACAACAATATATACAAACAAGTCCGTTAATACAACGTTACTGAGAACTGGAAACAAGTTGTCATGCAGATGCACTCATCATTTTGCTATTCCGATTTTTCCGGTTATCGTGTAGCTGTTTGTGGATGGAATGTCGTCCATTTAAACGGTGGTCGTATTACTCACCCGGCCGATGGTATATCAGCTGTGCTGTCATATTATTCAGCAGTTCCGTTATTCTGTGGTCCATTAAGTATTTGCGAGCTTCTTGTGCTCTTGGCCATGTCATGTCCACCTTCTTCGAATCCATTTTGTCAGACGTTTCCAGGGTAACAACGCCCAAAGCACCACGGGTAAAGCGTACCGGTGTCTCAAAATAAATACTCGCTGCAAAATTGGTGCCCGTGCTCGATAAGGAGTGCGTAATGAACGAACTTTACGGTGTGAAGGTACGTGCTTCTTATATAGCGCCCCATCCAAATAATTTTTCTGGGGCGCTTTACAATGATTATTCCTCAAATAATGATAATAAAAATACATATTAATAACATTATATATATATATATATATATATATATATATATATATATATATATATATATATATATATATATATATAATACTAACAAGTTAATACAATACTACATTTATACAATGTGGATATGCTAATAAAACAAATATAATACTTTAAAATACCGACTTAAATTGGCACAAAACTACACACTGTATTAAACATGAATAAATAAGTAAAATAGTTAAATATGTAGTAAATAAAAATAGTATAAATATATACTAATTAAAATAATAAATTAATTAAAATAAATGTAGGAATAGTTGACTGATTAACTGTGATCACAGAGTGTCAAAATAATAATCTGTAAACAGATGCGTCTTGAGTGCTACTTTGAATTGATTCACACTCGTACATTGTCGCACTGCAAGGGGTAGTTGGTTCCATGCCCAAGAGAAGGATCGTTCGCCAATTTTAGTTCGGGAAGTGGGCTGATTAAGTAGTAACTGGTCAGAAGACCGCAGACTGCGTGTCGGGCAGTAGGGAGAGAGAAGTGCTGATAAGTATGAAGGTGCAAGACCATGGAGGCATTTAAAGGTGAGACGTAGGGTCTTGAATGTGATGCGACCCTTAACAGAAAGCCAGTGCAGCTCCAAGAGCATGGGCGTGACATGGTCTCGTTTCGATCGAATTAGTATAACACGAGCACAAGCATTTTGGACGCGTTGTAGTTTTTCAACTACCGCCACTTACAACAGACCATTCAGGAGGCTGTTGCAACAGTCAATACGTGATATAACAAGGGCATGCACTAGCTGTTTTGTGTGTCCTTGTACTAGATAGCGACGAATGCGACCAATGCTGTGGAGATGGTAGTATGCTGTTCTGGAAATGTTTGTCACCTGTCGCTCAAGGGACATATTGCAATCGAATGTCACTCCCAAATTTCTGGCGTGCGTGTTGGGTGTCACGTTGGTGATACCGATTCTTACACTTTCGGCAAGATGGTGTTGGTGTGCTGATTTGGGACGGATGATGAGGATCTCTGTTTTGTCGTCGTTCAGCTTCATCATGTTGGTTTTCATCCACTAATGGATGGTGATGGCAATCTCGGGTGAAGTGTTGTCGCTTAGGCTGAATTCTTGGAAAAGTTGAGTGTCGTCGGCGTATAGATGGTAAGTCATGCCATGAAGTTTAAGTATTGACGCAAGAGGGGTCATATAAATCGTGAACAACAGTGGTCCGAGGACTGACCCTTGCGGGACACCACATGTCAGCTTGTGTGGTTTGACTGCTCACCGGCAATCAACACCGTGTATTGTCTGTGTTGTAAGTAGGCAGCGAACCATGACAAGCAACGATCCTTGACACCGATGGAGTTACTATAAAGAGTATATGCAAAGTGCGAGTAAAGAATTAACGAGATGCAAGTAAAGATATCGACCACGCATCTTTCACAATATTGGGTTCATTAAAGAAATATAAAAAGCCACATAAAAACAATAATAATAATATTAATAAAATAATGTTAAAAAGAAAACATTACAATGAAACATATATAATTACCATTCAATATAATTATTAATAGAATCATTACAAATGTAACATCGTTATCAAAGTAATATACATTCGTTAAATATACCTTTCTAAAATGTCTATAAAATGATAATAAAATAGCTTATGTAATCGTTTTAAAATCAGTCTCATAAAATGTGAACAATCAGTGTCATATATCGCACAGGACATTTCCAGGAATGTCTACATGTATTACTCAAAGTAAACTTTCGAGAGATGGCTTTTCAGAGCTGTCTTAAAGATGTTGATCTTTGGAGTAGCTTTTGTACGTATTGTTTTGGAAGGCATTCCATCTCTTTGCTGCGGATACAATGAACGATCGCTCTCCCCACAATTTTTTTAATTTCTGCTCTATTAATAGCAATTTGTGTGCAGTGCGCACATTTTCACGGAGTGGGTCGTACGTTTTTACAAGGTAACACAAGTAAGTAGACGAGACACCGTGGATTGTCTTGAATACAAACGTGGAGATTATGAAGATCATTCGCTGTTGAATCTGTACCATCGATATGGCCAGTGTAGTTTTTTGAAGATAGGTACGATATGTAACTGACTTTTCTGGAGATCGTGACAAGTATGGCAGCAATGTTTTGTAATCGCTGTAGTCGTTGAAGCTGTGCCTTAACAATTAAGGCTTAATTGTTCATGCCGCGAAGCAGTGAATTGCACGTGTCCAGTCTGATTCTGAAAGTATTGAGGTTTTCTTCGAAACTAACGACTACTACATTATACAAATTAAGTTTCTTAAAAACAGCAGCAGTGTTCTTGTTCACCGAATGCGGAAAATAACAGTGGCACTCTGCCCGTAAGTGTGGCTATGTTACAAACATTAATAGTAAAATAATTCTGTACACGACTTCATTTCAATTACATTTAATCATGTACTCCAGTATGAGTGTGCGTCGTGGGTATTATTAAAACAATTGCCGATGAAATTTACATATGCGCGAAAATTAAATTTTATAGAAATGGTAAAAGTATATGTTCGACATAAAATGTACTCCCAGCAACGATTTGTTGTATCTTTGTAGTACTGGTAATAGTGTGATAAAAAATATCATGGTTTGAGATTAAGCCAATCGATGATATTAAATGCTATAATCTGTCCTAAAATGTGAATGCGCGCCGCGCGGTATCTGTATAGTTATGCATTTCGCCGTTGAATTTAACATATCATAATACACTTGTATCTGGGTGTTTCTTTGAAAAATCTGGGAATCTCGATATAATAGATGACGTCACAGTCAGAAAACGGGACGATAACGTCACAATCTCGAACGTCGAGCGTTCTTTCTTCGCAATGGCTCAGGGGTAGAGCTTCGGACTCTCGACTACGAGAACCCGGGTTCGAACCCTGTGCTGCGGTGTTAAAACATTGGGCAAGTTTGTTCACTCTACAATGCTGTATAACTGAGTACCTAGCTATAGACAGTGGCGGATATGTGTATGAGCAGCCTTCGTGCATTAATTGTACCAAACTACAAGGCATATAGCTGGATGCTTCCCAGAGAAGCCGAGATGGTGTCTGTGTGAACAGGTCTGTCTGGGAAGTAAATTGTAAAGCGCTTAATTTGAACGGTCCTGAGGACTGGATACTGCGCAATATAAAAACTTGCTTTTACTTTTTTACTGTCACCTGTCGTATGTGTGAGATTGTGGCGTCGTGCCACCTGTCGAATTAATTAGAACTTCTTCTTTTATCCCGTGAGCATCGTAGACACCCGTTGTGGTGACACGGTGGATGCCTTCGCCAGCGCTGTCGGTCTTTCAAAGTGCACAGCAACCGGGCAGAACTAACGAAGAATGTCTTTGTTTTCTCTAAAATAAATTGATTCGTGTGAACTACACATTTAACACAATTCCTTTACGCTGAATCGGAATGTGGCCGCACATAAAATAGCATGGTTTGAGATTAAGCCAGTTGGTGTGGTCGATGAAAATAAATAATTTATAATACTTTATCCGACCAATATACCGATGGTGAATGTACGTTATATTTAAGTGATCGGTTATGTTTCTGTAATTAAAAGATGAGTATTCCTTTGAACAATAGCCGATTATTTAGAACATAAGAAAGCATACTTCCAAACTTCTTGAACACATACTTCATAGCCGCATCATGAAACATCTTGAAGAACATCACATTCTAACTGCCCAGGTCCACTTCCGTCTTTTGACTTGTTCAACAACGTCTTTGCCTTTTCTCTCACCCAGATGTTTGTTTTTCTATCCGTGTATGTGATGCTTAACATACTTATTTCCATGTTTATGCGTTTGCTAGCTTGTTCTTTGCCTGGCTCGAGAGGGTCCACGTTTCCGCATCGTACGTCGTTGTTGGAAGTATGCATGAGAAAGAAAAGAAAAACAGATTCCAAAGTTATCTTTGAAGATTTCGCGGTGCATGCTAGTCCAGCCTTGTCTTGTTGAAGTACTGGCCAACACTCCTGGTGGAGTCAAACGGTCAGGGTTGGGTGCGCAACTGCGCATGCTTCTCGGTTACTAGTCGTGTATCAAAGCATGTCCACATTGTTATGGTTCTGGAATGTTGACAATTGCATCTGGTAGGGAATTCCAATCAGGGGAAATACAATAAATTATAAATAGTTTTGCACATACAATTTAATGAATACTGTAATGACACAGTAACACATTTTAAAAATTGTTTTACATAGAACAACTCTGAGGTTCATTTAAAAGTATTCTTCTGAATATTAGTGGATGCACCGTACGCGTGGCATGTGATTTCAGCAATTCGTAGTTCCATGAATGAATTTAACTTGATATCTAAAACGTATGCATAATCGGGATACTCGAATGTAGTAAAATTAGTCCGCTGAAGGAGGATGTGAAATGCAGCCGAAATATACGGAAAAACAGAAAAAAGTTTCTTGACAGGTAACTAATTTTCTAAATAACTGGGTTAGGTCACCTGCAGATAAGAGAAAAATACCACTACCTGACAAAGATGCACAATTGCCAGTCCCTTGGAAGAAAAAGAGGAATACCAACAGAAATATGGTAGGACAGTGTAAAGAAAGACATGGAGTTGAGGGGGCTGAAGGAGGGAGACGTGAAAGACGTACACTCCGGGCCGACCCCGTGAGGGAACATGGCGACAGAAGAAGATAACTGCGCATGGGTACCATAACCGACTAAACTGTTAGGGGTTGAGGGTTTCAACATCCCTTTCCTTAATCGTTGGTTTTTGGGTACTCGTACAATTATTAAATCAATTTAATATATCGTGTATTGATAAACATGGACAATTAAAATAATAATAATAAATAACAGTATTTGTCTACGCCATATCTCTAGCAACAAAACCATTCAGAGGCGCATTACACTTTACATGAATATACAGAATACACTGTCTGCTCTTTTTTAATCAACCATATAAGCACAGCACAAACGATAAATATTATAATCCTCAAACCACCAAATGCTGTTAAGTAGATGTTCAAAAAATAATACGTATTGTACACAACATGAAACATGTTACACTATTTATCTTTAAAAAATCACCCACGTGCTTCATCAGGCTGGCGTGTAGACTTATAACCCACAAAATACGTCTGTTTTGACGAAGCCCCCATATATAATAGCGCACATCGTTATACTAATCAACATTATTCACTGCACGGCTGATATCTACAGATTCATTACATTAATGGGTGATGTCTGCCTGTCTTGAAGAAGAAGTATTGCAAGTACGCGGCTGTGTGAACTTCCACGTTGGTATAGTTGACATCTACATAAAATGGCTGAACTTTTATATCTCAACATCTAAAAAATGGCGGAACAATAACTGCTGAATCAATCAACCTTTTAAAAATCGTTATGTAAGCTTAACGCTTACCCGTATAACCTCCTTATGGCTTCGTTACGCATGGCCAAAAACACGGACTCTGAGATTTTGATAGCAGACCACCTAGAAATCAATTGATATGATTTCCGGATAATTTCAACCCGATGCAAAGCGCGTTGCTGGAGATTACTGGATTCTTTCGTCGCACAGCAAAACAATTGGGAGTGGTCGTGTGTCTAATCGGTAGTCGTAGGCGAATCCGGGAGCCCTGGGGACACCTATCTACAACAGCCTCATGGAATTTGGCGTGGCCCTTAGACATTTTAATGGAAGTAGTTACATGCCCTCCCCCAGCCCAGACCTGTCAGAAAGTGTCCTCGTTTAGGCTAGAAGAATCTGAAGTTCTGACGACGCGGCGAAACATTTTCGACAGAGCTCTCCCCGTCATCTGATGTCATGGATCTGCTACAGCGAAGTCGTGCTGACTTGTTTGGCTAACTCAAGGGGTGTAACTGGGTGCTCTCCCCTCTCTGGAGCAACATTGGTATTCCCTAATATTATTTGAATGTTATCACCTATTTATAGGGCTGTGGCCTTCAATACGGAAAAATAAGGGACGGATCCTATCCGTTGACAAAGGAAGTAGGGCCTACTACTTGTTTCTTAATTAGGGTTCCGTATTTTAAAGGAAATGGAAATAATCACTAATAAATACCGCTCCACTCCTGCTGACTTCAAAAGGCCCTGATACACTATCAGGCAGAGTCGTACGGAATGCAGCATGTCTGGTGTTTACTAACTATGTGGGTGTCAATGCGATACACTGTTTTCATTGGCTATCGGGTCCCCCGTGTCGGATAAGAATAGCGCATGTCGGATTGCCATCAGGCACGAGAGAGTCAGGTGGTGACGTACAAACATATGCATAGTGTCATAGCAACGCACCCGATAGGACACTGCCTTAACGAACGGTCACAGTGTACAACCAGATCGGTTGTGTACCCTGGAAACAGGAAGTGAATCCGTTCGTATGCCATGCTCGTTCACATGGCTGTGCAAGTCTGAACTCTGACCATAGCTAGATTCATGATGGGCCGTATATGCCTGCAACGAAAGCAACCAATACAACAAAGAATGCAACACTGTGCAATGTGACTCGTCTCGCGTCAGACGCGAACATGCAGCTAGCTCCGGCGCAGAATCGCACATGTACAGTAAACACAGGACCCGAACAAAATGCTCTCAGATTCCATGAAACATGGCCAAGCAGCTGTCGGTGATAGGAACAATTGCAAGTAGAAGCCAAGAACACCGTACACAGAAACCTTTGGTAGAAGAGTTGTCTGCAAAAGAAAACAAATGAAACCCCCTTTACGCCTCGAAGGTAATTAATAATAGAACCTTAATGAAAACTGAACGAAATAAAATCATGCGTCTCATCAACAAAAGCTGTTCTGTCAACACGCTGACAAGATTGCAAGTAATATCAGCTTTTTGTCGCGAATAAATTATTATTACAAACTTGAAAAAGATATTTGCAAACATAATTAAACCATAGAGCAAGCACCCACTCGTTAACATTTACAACTCAACATCCCAGATGATTCGTGATAACGGAGATGATAATTAATTAACCCATTTTATTCGACGAGCGCCATCACTGAAGTTCGTTTTCTCATACCTTCGAATAATTCAAATTCAGAGGGCACGTGTGAAGATTATGACCCCGTATGAATTCGATGTAGAAAACAAACGATTAGTGCATGTGGATAAAGGGAATCTTGGTGGCTAAATGCATTTAAACAATTAAAGTCGGCATTCTGGAAATACGTTAGTATTTTTTGTTCTGAAACAACGTTTATATATATTTTTTTTTATAGATATTACATAGTTTGTTTTAGCAAGAAAGAGTAGGCCTAATACAGTGAATGCAAAACATAAATTGAAGTATTTTACTCAGAACTGCCGTTGCTATGGTTGCAAACAAAATGGCTGTCATAATGACGAAATATGCAAACCAAACTTACATCAGGCGGTCACGAAAATCTTGTCTAAATTCGGTATAGGTCACTCCTCGAAAAAAAACTGCAATTTCGGGCATGCTTTTAATAATCGTGGCATTATAGTCGTTTCCGCTATGGTTGCTAGGAGTACCATAATTGTTCGCGCGCCGTCGATCCGTTTAGCGTTCCTACGGATTGATGGCATCTGCGCTTGAACAAATACAACGTGTGGCTTCTAACACATAGATCACCACGCTGCGTAGCGTGATGGATTACCGTGGCCAACAACATTGCCGAAACAATGGGCACTGGAAACACAACAACACGTACGGGTTCGGACAACAGCGACACATTCATCATCAGCAGCATTGTGCAAACAATTACAACAACGCGTCTACCAGTCAAAGCACTAGTTTCGTTCGACGACGAAGTCCGGTGCGCAAACGTTCTAAGAACGCGGAACTAGAGAAAGAGACCGAAGTCGAAGATACCGCATGTCAGTGTGACCCTGGTCCCGCTGAGGTAGAGGCTTCTACCCAAGTTGATCCGAGTCAGACACGTCCGTATCAAATAGTCGTGGTTAGGCCTGCCGCGAGAGTCCCACCAAACTGCCCCATATGTGCAGGGATGTCCGCTTGTAAAAACAACTCGGCGGCGATTTCAGAAGACGGGGAAGGCATCACGTGCGGTCAGTGCATTAATGTGAAGTAAACCCTGGGTGTAGAAGTCAATCAGTTTTGCGTCAGTTGATAATGTTTGCCCCTTTGAAATTTGGAAATCTCTTCCTAAGATTTTGTAAATTAATATAAGAAGAAATTATTGGTATTAACCCATAATAGTAACCAACATTTTGAAATGTCTTAGCCGAAAACGTCAAATGATTTTTCAAACACTTCCAAAACAAACTATATTGGCAATATCGTCGATTCTGGCTGGATTAATAATACCCTTTCATGTTGAACAATGTTCACGTTTTTACGTTCAACACGAGACTTCCTGTTCACATTTCTGCGCTCGTTTATTTCAGAAAGATGCACTTCTTCTTCTTCTTTTCGCCTTTTCCCACTAGGTGGGGTCAGCGGCCCGAAATGTCCTGGGCATCATCTGGGGTGATCCGCAGTGCCTGCATATCCCTTCGGACGCCATCCATCCATCCATCCATCCATCCATCCATCCATCCATCCATCCATCCATCCATCCATCCATCCATCCATCCATCCATTCATCCATTCATCCATCCATCCATCCATCTCCCTGTTGGTCTCCCCCTTGGTCTTTTTCCTGGCACTCTCATGTGAACAACTGCTCTCACTTCGTTGTTTTCTTCCATTCTCTGCATATGTCCATACCAGCATAGTCTCATTTCTCTTACTTTCTCTTGTTTACTAATCACTCCTAGCTCCTTCCTGATGTCCACACTCTTTACTTTGGCTCTCAGTGTTACTCCTTTAATTCTTCGCAACATCCTCATCTCTGTTTTATCGAGAATCTGTTCCTCCTTTCTAACTGTCCAACATTCTGCTCCATACAGAAGTACTGGTCTAAGGACAGTCATGTAGAGCTTGATCTTTAGTTTCCTTGGCATTTTCTTGTCACTGATGACTCAGGATAGGTCTCTCCACTTGCCCCACGCTGCACTGACTCTTGCTCTTACTGCTTCCTCTGAACCTCCTTCACCACTGATGGTGACACCTAAATATTTGAATTTATTCACCTGTCTGAGGCTTGTGCCTTGGCTGTCTTTGGTGTTTGCTTTTGTTCCTCTCCTGCTGCTGACCATCACTTCCGTTTTTCCGATGTTGACTTTTAGTCCCTTGCTCTCCATCCCAATCTGCCAATCAAGCCATCTTCTCTGCATCTCCTCCTCTGTGTCTGTTACTACTGCCAGATCGTCAGCAAACAGCAGCTCACGTGGCAACCCGCGTCTGAACTCTTCGCTGATGACATCTAGTACTACGATAAACAGGAATGGGCTTAGCCCTGATCCCTGGTGTAGGCTAACTTTGATGGGAAACTCATCAGTTCTGCTATGCATGGTTCTCACTGCTGTTGATGCTCCATGGTGTGTTGCTTCTACTAGCCTCACTAGCTTCTCTGGGACCCCTCTCCTTCGCAGCCACCAATACACCAGATTCCTGGGCACCCTGTCATACACTTTTTCCAAATCTACGAAGGTGAGGAATAAATCCTTGTGCACTTCTATGTGTTTTTCTTGCAGTTGTTGTATGATAAATACTGCATCTGTTGTACCTTTCCCTGGACTAAATCCAAATTGCATGTTGTTGACTGTGATTAATTTTCTGAGTCTACGCTCTACAAACATCTTCATCCCATGTTCCAACAATTTAATGCCTCTGAAGTTCCCACATTCTAGTGGGTCCCCCTTTTGTTTGTATATGGGGACAATCTCACTTTTCTTCCACTCTTCTGGCATCTGTTCCTTTTCTCAAACGCTCTTCAGTATTTCATGCATCCTGTCCACTCCACTCTCCCCTAGGTGTTTGATAAGGTATATCGGGAGGCCTGAGCATCCTGCAGCTTTTCCCTTCTTCATGCTCTCTATGGCTTTCTTCACCTCTTCCCTTGATATTTCCTGGACTGGTCCTTCTACTGCTGGTACTTCTCCGAGTTGAAAGACTGATTTGTAGTTTCGGGAATTTGTAACTGACTGGCGGTTTTTAGCAGCGCGCATATCGCGGCTGTGTGGTATAATTATGAAGTAGACGAACTTAACCTACCAAGACTGCCATCAAATGTAAGCCCACTTTAGCGGCAGCGTGCATGGAATTTCGCGAAAACCATACCCCATTCCCCCGTACCAAAAACAGCATTCTCGTCTTGGCCCAAAGCTGGCAGAGAAATGCAGCATATCGTTTGGAATTCCAGCCTTGAGCCAATATAATAATAATAATGACCTCTTTTGCGCCAATATCCTCGAAGATCAAGCTCACTGTGGCGCGACAAAACCAAGGGATTAAGCAAACTCGTAATCGAAAGCAATGCGTGAGTCGTCAATGGGTGAATGAAGAAGCTAGGAGGGTAGGGTTTTAATAACGGCATGCAACCAGTGTTTGTCACTGTATGTGTATACACCGTTGATTGTCAATTGCCTGTGGCCAATGGTATGGCAGTGATATCTAGACCAAGCAACGAACTGCAGTTGTGTGGCCAACATTGGCCCGGGGATTTTTCGGTCATGGCCATGGCATGCCAACAATGGCCCAGTATAGCAGCATGCATTGGGTCAGTGTTGGGCCGATCGCGCGCGGCCCGATCAGCGGTGGTATGTGGCTACGTCGAACTTATCAACTTCCCACGCAGTGTATCAAACAGCGTGTAGGAGCCCTAGCTACCTGGCCGATCTAGCACCTTTGGGCCTTTTGTGACTCGCAAGGGCACACACACACACACACACACACACACACACACACACACACACACACACACACACACACACACACACACACACACACACACACACACACACACACACACACACACACACACACACACACACACACACACACCACACCACACGCACACGCACACGCACACGCACACGCACACGCACACGCACACGCACACGCACACGCACACGCACACGCACACACACCACACGCACACGCACACACACATATATAAATTCGACGTGGCGTTCCATATTTTTGAAGCTGAACGAAAACTTTCAACTGCATCCTCTTGGCTTGGCCAGATGACAAAAATAAAATTTCACATCCACATCAGGCAGTGGTTGTCTTGAAAGTACTAAAAAACTATGCAAAAAAAGTTAGCTGGCATTGTGATCAGCAGAACTCGGGGTAGCGACAAACGGTGGCGCCGCTCAACGGGTCGTGTATAATCATCGGTAAAACTGACGTGGCGCATTCGCGTCGGCTCATGCGCAAATGACCAGCGTATGTCAACACAGGTCTTTACAGTCGCCAGAGCAGAGGCCGTATAACCGTCGCAATGGTTTACGTAACTGGAGGTACTAAGCTTACTTTTAGAGATAGCGTAATTTAATTTGGCAGATGAGTAATAGAAGTATTTGGTCAACCGGGTTTGATTTTAAAGTCGGAAAAAGAACCCGTTGCACTATGTGGCCGAGTATTTTTGTCGGTGACGATTCGTTTTCTCCCATTATCGCCCTGCGAGAGGGATGAAGTAGGCTAGGGTGACGGTGCACTTCCTGTTAGTTTAACTGTCATGAAAGACTGATTTGTTATTTCGGGAATTTGTAACATTTGGTTTATCGCTATATCGGTTCACCTAACCAGTCGATGATCAATCATACAAGTTAAGCAATGTTTGATTACAGAACATTGTAGTTGTACTAAATCCGACTAAGTTTTGTTGATGATCGTCAAACGTCACACGAGTGACTTCGACAGGAGTTGCACTTTCACTTTGTTAGATAATCTAAAAAAATGTGTATTTTATATGGTGAAACTGAAAGCAATTGTAAAATCATTTTGTGGTACCAGAATCCTGACCCACTTCAGTTTTGTCGTAATAAAATGCAGTTTTCCCTATATTTGAGTCTTCATTGCGATAAATTATATTGACGGTTTTTAAAACATGTACAATATAATAAATAGGTAAAAAAATACAAATTTAATAAACTGACATGTGTCTTTACACTTCATACATAGCCCGGAATATGTGGATTTTCAATAGTCTTTAAAAGTCATGAGGTTTTATATATATATAATTATTATTTATATATGTATGTAATTATATATATATATATATATATATATATATATATACACACACACTGTATGTATATAATATTGCCGCTGGAAACAAGTACAATTGGAACGCATAGCGATAATAAGACCGTTGTTATCCTAACATTAAAAAACCGACTATCACGAATGTGGGGCATTCCGTCCAAAAGTGGAGCATTGCAACCACAGTGTTCCAAAATGTGGGTGCATTGCGACTTTGCGGTTGGAACATTGCAACTTTGCGATTGGGGCATTGCGACTAGGCAGTAGGGGCATTGCGACTGGGGCATTCAGGCAGAGGGGCATTCCGACCATACTCCACTCAGTCATGCAACATCAGTAAAAGCATATTTATGGTATCATTGAGCCCCAAATAATGCTACAGTTTGTGCCTGCCACAAGCATGGCGGCCAGGTGTTACTGCGCTGTGCATCTGGAATGAACAATAAACAGTTGGTTGTAATTGAATCCCAAAACATTGATAAATTTTTGCCAGTGAACAACTGGCTGCAGCAGGGACAGCTTCATGTATTGATAAATGGTGTAATTTTCTTAGGCATGGCCACAGGTACTAACTTATCTGGGCAATATTTATAAGATTAGCAGTTCTTTGACATCTATCATTTTGATTAGTGTGAGTGTGATATTTTTATTTCTTGTTAAAGTGGTACCAGTTAATGAGTGCAACTGGCATCCATTTTCAATTGTGCAATTTCTTCAGTTCTTCATTAATATTTTTTATTATTAATTACTTTGTTACCTGTATGAAGACAGCATTGTTATTTATTTGCCCATGGTTACAAAACAAAGTATTTTAGTTTAAAATAACATTGTTGTGACTTAAATTTGTGTTATAAATGTTTCTATATTTGCAGGACTAGTAAACCTTTTGGTGGACTACTAAATTTTTGTTCTACCCCTGACATATTTAGCCATATCTATGCACACGAATTGCTTGTACTTTAGGTAGGTGTTTTGGTGAAATACTTACACTTTTAAAAGGACAAAATTATGTTTTAACTAAAAAAGTCAAAGATCCTAGTGTAACTTATCAAGGAAATGTTCCATATAATTATATATTATTAGTCACATTATTTTACCAACTTGATTTTTCTTACCCGAGTTTGTAAAAAAAAACGTTTTTGTTCGTTCAGCCAGTTTTATCAGTACCAGAGTGCTCCCTTCACCATACAGTTTCAGTGTTTCAATGGTGAATAGGATGTTACTGCAAGATCTCATGACGAAAAAAATGTGTACAGGTCAAAAAATTTGTACTATTTCAGTACACTTCCTGGTGGAACACTGACGTAACATCAATATGTTGCTAAAATAACACTGACAAGTAAAAAGTTCAATTCAATCTAACAAACCAAAATGTGTGAATGTTTCCTAAATCCAGAATGGGTCCACTGTTGTACTTTTGTCACTAGTGAAATGTTTGCCTGCACGCTACAGTGTCTGAGTTTGTTGATGCAATCTCTTTGGCTGCCAATAAGGAAATTCTTATGTTTGCTCTCTTCCTATTTGGTGTTTTATACATGTTGTAGATGATGACCTTATGTCACAATCTCAGACAGATACATTGTGCAATGACAGGGAATTGAATTTACTTCACTTCACTTTCACTTTACTTTATTGTCCTTAAAAAGGATATGCATTTTACAACTCATGATCACATCTAAAATATATGGGATGGTCTCAAAAAAATGCAAATGAATTTCCAGATGTATCCACTACAAGAACAATTCAACAATATTTATAATGAAACTAATAGAAACTTGTTAATTTAATAGAGAATGTTTTAATTTTAAATATTTAATTTTATTATGATATTGCTTGGTACCTAGTAGGCACACATCAACTACTGCTGTGCATTGACAGTTGGATGTATTGTTAGTATGTCAATGAATCCATACATTTGTTTATCTATGTTAACTTAAAATAATACGTTGTAATTAATGTAAATATTATACTAAATGAATAAATCATTCTGTTTTCAGGCAATATTGTGAACTCGAGGGCCTCATCGCCATGGCGACTAAGCATTATACCAGAGTTCTTCTGGGGCATTGTCAACTTTGTTGTTCTTTTGTAAGTATCATGGATTACTTTCACGGTCAGGTTCATTCACACAGTCTCAATATTCTGTCTCCAGTTTTGATCGTGGTTACCTACCTGTACATGACTACAATTAACCAAAGTGATGAGTGTACCTGGCATTAAAGGGCAACTATAGATCTATGAGTGATGGCATAAATCAAATACTTACGCTGTTGCAATGTGAAAATATAAAACTTAGTTATTTTTGTAGTGTATATGTCGATTTTAAACTAACTGTAATTATGAACAATATATTCCATATTATGATTAAGAAGTTATCCCTAATTGTTTGTACGTTGTCTTTTGCAGTTTCCAAACACTAGTGAGGGTGAGTATCCATGCTTTGAAATATGTATAAATGTCCAGAATTTAGCAATATTTTAACCTTGTTTACATGTCAACACTTTCTTTGTTGGCCTCTCGTTCCACAACCCAGACACACTGATTGGCAGGTGTTGCTTTCAGTCTGTATGATAAGAAATCCTTTTTGATTTGCTTCACCAGTGGAGAATTTGACAGCACACGTCAGATGTATGTTTATGAAATAATGAAACTTTGTTCTATGCTTGATGTCATGGTTAAAATGTAATGTCATGGTTATACAATTGGGACCCACATTCTATGCCGAAAATGAACCCAATGTATTATGGACTCAGTATACATCTACTATGGAGGGTTCATATTCTATGACACATAGAAAATGTACCCAATGTATTATGGACTCAGTATACATCTACTATGGAGGGTTCATATTCTATGACACATAGAAAATGAACCCAATGTATTATGGACTCAGTATACATCTACTATGGAGGGTTCATATTCTATGACACATAGAAAATGAACCCAATGTATTATGGACTCAGTATGCATCTACTATGGAGGGTTCATATTCTATGACACATAGAAAATGAACCCAATGTATTATGGACTCAGTATGCATCTACTATGGAGGGTTCATATTCTATGACACATAGAAAATGTACCCAATGGATTATGGACTCAGTATACATCTACTATGGAGGGTTCATATTCTATGACACATAGAATATGTACCCAATGAATTATGGACTCAGTATGCATCTACTATGGAGGGTTCATATTCTATGACACATAGAAAATGTACCCAATGGATTATGGACTCAGTATACATCTACTATGGAGGGTTCATATTCTATGACACATAGAATATGTACCCAATGAATTATGGACTCAGTATGCATCTACTATGGAGGGTTCATATTCTATGACACATAGAAAATGTACCCAATGGATTATGGACTCAGTATACATCTACTATGGAGGGTTCATATTCTATGACACATAGAATATGTACCCAATGAATTATGGACTCAGTATGCATCTACTATGGAGGGTTCATATTCTATGACACATAGAAAATGTACCCAATGGATTATGGACTCAGTATACATCTACTATGGAGGGTTCATATTCTATGACACATAGAAAATGTACCCAATGGATTATGGACTCGTATACATCAAAACAAATGGGGGTTATATTCTATACCATTTTAGAAAAATTTTACCCAATTGTTTATGGTTTTTCAGTTTCCAAACACTAGGAGGGTTCATATTCTTTGAAATATGAAAATGTCCAGAATTTAGCAATATTTTAACCTTGTTTACATGTCAACACTTTCTTTGTTGGCCTCTCGTTCCACAACCCAGACACACTGATTGGCAGGTGTTGCTTTCAGTCTGTATGATAAGAAATCCTTTTTGATTTGCTTCACCAGTGGAGAATTTGACAGCATATGTTTCTTAGTTGTCAGATGTATGTTTATGAAATAATGAAACTTTGTTCTATGCTTGATGTCATGGTTAAAATGTGATGTCATGGTTATACAATTGGGACCCACATTCTATGCCGAAAATGTACCCAATGTATTATGGACTCAGTATACATCTACTATGGAGGGTTCATATTCTATGACACATAGAAAATGTACCCAATGGATTATGGACTCAGTATACATCTACTATGGAGGGTTCATATTCTATGACACATAGAAAATGTACCCAATGGATTATGGACTCAGTATACATCTACTATGGAGGGTTCATATTCGATGACACATAGAAAATGTACCCAATGGATTATGGACTCAGTATACATCTACTATGGAGGGTTCATATTCTATGACACATAAAAAGTACCACGTGGATTATGGACTTAGGATACATTTGCTATGGAGGGTTCATATTGTAAGACATATACAAAATGTACCCAATGGAGTATGGACTTGGGGTACATTTACTATGGAGGATTCATATTCTGACACATAAAAATGTACCATATGGATTATGGACTCTGGGTACATTTACTGTGGAGGGTCCAAATTCTGTGACACGCAGAAAATGGACCCCATAAAATATGGAGCTGGAGTCCATTTTCTATAGGGGACATTTTGGGGTACATATTTTATGAGACATAAAATATCAACCCACCCAGGTCAAAATTATATGGGGTGGGACCATTAGTCACCATATTATATAATAGAATATGGGCCCGCTGGAATTGTTACAACGTGTAAATTGTTTCGTATTGTGGGATGGTTGAATAAATATAACTAAGAGATATATTCATTTATTCTTTCATTGTCATCTCAACAAAATGCATATCACCATGCACTGTTTCCGATTAATTATAAACACCACATTTTGACTGGTACAAAATAACATTGTACATTATTATTTTGTACATTGTCAGTGAAAAAAAATCAGCTAAATAATATTCCAATATGCATATTAATGAACTGTACAAAATAATACATAATTAATGCATTCAAAATAAATTGCAAAATATCATTATATATTGGTTTTTTTATATGGTAAATGAAAAAAATGGTGTTAATGTTTAATGTAAGACCTGTAACTGATCAGCCTCCCTTCCAACAGTGATCACACAAACCAATAAGAGCTTGTACGAGAAGCTAAATTCAACTCCACTGGAGGCACAGGTATGGCTTAGTTTCTAAGTTACATCAGGAACTTATCAACAACACAACATGGAATCTAGGTCTATTTTCTATGGGAGTTCCATAGTATATGACACATAGGGCATGGACACCCAGGTGAGGTCGTGTTCCATGGAGCCCATTTTCCATGGGCTCCATATTCTGTATGAAACTGGCATCAATGTTTTAGTTAAATAATGTTTTACTTAGCTATCAATTGTGTGATATTTATAGCATAACACAAGAAGCAATGTATGTATAGATTTGGATTCTTGTTTTTACTGTCATGGTTATACTTCCCACGTTTAATTAAGGATCCTTCTACCATCAAATCTTTAAATCCATTTTTATTAATAAGTCAAACTGATCTACAGTCATTTGCAAAGTTTAAGACCAAGCACGATTTTAAGCATTTTACGGTATGGCATTGCAACTGAACTAGAAAGTTATGATTAGCTAGGCCGTGTTTTGAAAATGTGAATTTGTCTTGTTTACTAATATTAAAGTTGATGTTCTTTTCAGCCAAACTCGACTAGCAAAGGCAGCAGCTACTCGACGGACTACAGAGTTTCTGAGTACGTGCAGTTGAAATCCCACTAATATTTCATAGTGTTTACTATGATATAAACTTTATATATATATATATATATATATATATATATATATATATATATATATATATATATATATATATATATATATATATTATGTATAATTTATGCTAAACATTAGCATATTATATATATATATATATATATATATATATATATATATATATATATATATATATAGCTAATGTTATATATATATATATAGCTAATAATTAGCTAGTGCTGCTTCAGCATGACATTATCATTTCTGAAAAGTAATGTTGAATGTTGATTTTGTGAACAAAGCAAAGTGATTTGTAGGGGATTTTATTGCCACTTTTTATCTGACAAAGATAACACATATGATTGTACCATGCAGCGTTACAATTAAAAGTACATGTGTACAGTCGAACGTCACTTTACGGTCACCTCAGTATTACAGCCAACTCACAATTAAGGTCACCATAGCAATGTCAGAAATTATTTCTATTTACAGTAAAGTATAAGATATTAATCCCCATAATACAGTCACCTCACTAATAAGGTCACATTTGTTCTGTGCCAGTGACTTTAATATTTAGTGAGGTTCCACTGTGCTGATGTAAAATAACATGATCTACTCGTGGAAAATGACAAAGTAAATGTACTTTGTTCGATTCTAACTCTGGCACCATATGTATGACACACAGTTGTTGTTAAAGCAGTGATATCACATGGCATTTACTACTTCTTTAAACTAATTACTCATTGTGTTGTATTCTTTGCAATAAGGAATGAGGCTGAACAGTCTCTTCCTGCTAAACCTGTACTAAACGAGAGCCACCCTTTGTTGCAGTTCACGACCTTGGCCTGGTGGCGGTGGCGGAGGAAGGCCCCAGAGGAGGATGGGAGGCTTCCGTGGAGGACCGGGTAAGGGCATAGTGCAAGTTTAACCTGAATTTTTCTCTCTAAAGTAAAGTGTGGTAATTTTTCTTATGGTAAAATTGTAGAACTAAACTGCTCAGGAGAGATCTGCCAGTACCGTGGTATAAAGTGGGTGTTGAGATGCAACATTCTTAAAGAGAATGTTGTTTTTGCATACTACATTATAAACTTTCAGATGAAACAGTAGTTTGTATTAGTTGTAAAGCATACTTTGTAGTGTAGTTTTGAGAAAAATTTGATTAGCAGCTATACATTTAGTATTGAATTACTTTTTGATATTTTCACGGATGTTGAAAGATGAGATTGTAAGGTATGTATTTCTGCCAAAAACACATTGATGGGATGTCAGCGATGACCTAGAAAACTAGTTTTGGCTCTAGTGTAGAATAGACTTGTCCATCTTAATGCCCAGTTACTGTCACAATTATCCAGCTATTGTGCAAAGAGGATATGTACGAAAGTTGTATACCTTATTTATATTAGGCTTGTTAATAATTGCACAGTATTCAAATCCACATGATATTTTACGTGATGTTTCAGCGTTATATTTTGAAATGCTATGTTAATTTAATTTAAAAGTTATTCATAATAATGAATATCATGCTCAAACAACTATGCATCTTATGAGGCTGGTCAAGCATTAGACCAGCAACACCATACAAGGCTTAAAAAGGTCAATGTCTAATATTAATAGTTCGCCGTCACATTCGGTGAGAAGAGACAATTATTCAAACCTTTTCTGTGCCAGCCAAAATTGTGTTGTGTTTGCCCATTTGGACTGTCTTATGTGTATACATTTTTCCATATAAACCAAGATTTGAATTTAGCGAGAAGCCACTGACTGGCCCCTAGCTACACTGCTTTATCCCTAGTAATGGCTCATTAAGATTATAATGTTTAATTCCCATTCATGAGTAATCTAACCAAGATTGTCACATGTGCCAGGGCTTTATGCAGGACCAAATTATTGCCAGTCACACATGTTTTGGTGGACACATGAGTGTTAACTGTTAAGCCAGTTGACAAACTTTAAATATCCTAAAACGGACTACAAACTCACTTTTGAGGCATAACTGACAATATCTATGGTTTTGGAAGACTTTTTTGCTCCTTCGTTTTTTACCCATCCACCCAAATTTCTGCCGGTCCACAACAGTTTTTACTCGTGCAAATGACGGGTGGATCGCTCTCTGCATAAAACTATGACATGTACACTGCCGGGAATAGAGTGGAACTTCAAAACAACATGAAACAACAGGAAAAGAACAGTCCTCTGATTGGTCAGTTCTGCCAGTTACACCAATATTGGACAGTGAAGACCTTTGTTTTACGTTTTACTTTCATCATTGATCACAAAAAGTTACTGTGTTATACTTGCTATTGGGGGATGCGCCCACCCACTGCAGTGGTTGCTGAACAATGTTTGTGTTTGACTTTATCCCATTTGCCCAGTCAAAGGGCTGGTTTCACGAAGACTGTGCTTACAGTGTACGAAACCATTTGTGGCCGTATTACTGACGATTGCAAAGTTAAGGCTCTCAAAACAATAATAAACGCAGTGATAGAATTGAGAATAATCTTACATATTTGCAACTACAGTTTACTGAAATGAGATCCCTACTGAATCAAAATAGGTATGCAATTTTTTTTAAACAAACCTATTGCAGTCATCGAACGTAGCTTGAATAATTGTGAAAGGTGGCAGTACTACCCAGGGGTAGTTTGTCAAGTCGATCATTGTCGGAGATGTTCAACACTTGCTATATATATATTGTAATGTTCTGCAAGACATGGTGAACTGAAGTTCATAGATTATTCGGATGTAACGATGTTATCAAGGTATCTCTAAAAGACTGATATTCTACAGGTTTGACAATTTGCACTCTCATACAGTTGATGACAACAGCTCATGGCTGTTGTGGTGTCTCTGCTGGCGTCATCAAAGTGTAACACAATTAAAATTACAAAATGCCAAGACATGTCATCAAAAGATGGGGGTGGTGTTTACAGTTCTGCATGTTGATATTTGCAAATTGGGAAGCTCACTAAGGTCGCCCAGTTGTATCTTGTGGGAGGCACATCAGATGGTCTATGCAGTAGGGACTGTGTGCCATGCTGCCCATGCAGGTATAGTACATGGCCACATGCAGATTCTGAGGGAAAGAGGAACACTTCTACCCCGCCCCTACCTAGCCAGTGCATATGTATGCCAGGCGGTTTTTGCATATTACAATCGTTTTGTAAAATACTTTGTGTGTATTAACTAAGTAGTCCTCTTTTTCAATGTATTGTTCCATCTATATGTATTTATATCGTGTATGTTAACTGCTGAGCTCACCAGCTTTCGTTTGGTTGCAATTTGCAAATCCTGTCAAGTTGTATTAGTCATACAGCTGCATGCATTGCTGGCATTTCTCCTTTGGCGTACACCTTTCACAATCGATAACATGTAATAGGACATGGAGGTGGTGTTGGTTTTCTAATAACACAGCACTGCAAAGTTAAATTACATTCCAACCCTGGTTATTGCAGTTTTGAATCCATGTATGCTGAAATTTCAGAATCTTCTTTTGGTGCATACTTTGTTTTCATCTATTGCTCTTTACATTACTGCCTTCAATTATTATATTTTGGATTCAGATTTGTTTAGAAACCCAACAAAATAATGAGTCTAACATAATTTAGACACATTTGTTGTAGAATAAAACATAAATGTAGAATACACACACAGAATTAAACTGCATTTGGAGAGGGGGTACCATAAGGGATGCCTGGAAGGGTCTAAAGACTCTTGCTGGACAAACACATAGTCTAGTCGGAAGAGGGGGGTACCGACCCTGTACCATGCACCCCCCGGAAATATACTTTTAATTGGTATCACTAGATCGGAAAAAATACGTAGAAAACGGTGTTTCAGCAAAATGTCCCACGTATCATTTTTATGTAAATTAGTGCCGCCATTTTTGAAAAATCTAATTTTCACTATATCTCAGCCAATATTACAGATAACTGGTGGTACCCCCCTCTTCCGACTAGACTAAGAAGCCAAACCAAATTGTTATGTCTTTCTGAGCAAACCGATCAGGCTGATAAATTTAAGTATTTTTTCTGTCGTTTGAGCCAGATTTTAGAGAGTATGTAGTACTATGTATACATATGTTTATGATGACACAGAAGTAGAGGAAATTACCACAGAAGTTGTTCAGAGAGAAGTTAAACAAGCTTAACATTAGGAAAGCTACAGGGCCTGATAACCTTAGTGGTAGAGCACTGAAGGTAAGTAGCAGTCAACTTTGTGATGTGTTTGCCAGGCTGTTCAACTTTGTGATGTGTGTTGCCAGGCTGTTCAACTCTGTGATGTGTTTGCCAGGCTGTTCAACTCTGTGATGTGTTTGCCAGGCTGTTCAACTTTGTGATGTGTTTGCCAGGCTGTTCAACTCTGTGATGTGTTTGCCAGGCTGTTCAACTTTGTGATGTGTTTGCCAGGCTGTTCAACTCTGTGATGTGTTTGCCAGGCTGTTCAACTCTGTGATGTGTTTGCCAGGCTGTTCAACTTATCAGTCAGCTCAGATGTCATACATGCCCTGTGGAAAATGTTGTTTATTTGTTCGGTGCCTAAAAAGGCAAATCCCTGTGGAACTTACTGATTACCCCCATTATTCTGAAATGCTTTGAGAGAATAATGTTGCACCACTTACTCTGTCAGACAAAAGGCAAATGTTACCCTCTGCAGTTTGCATATAAGAGGACCATGGGAGTAGAAGATGCCGTTCTGTCACTCCTTCATGGTACATACACCCACCTAGACAAAGTCGGATGCTTTGTCAGAATCCTGTTTATAGATTACTCAGCGTTAAACACTATACAGCCTCATTTGTTAGCAGAAACACTCGTTAACCTGAATGTTAGCCCTAAATTGATTGTGTGGTTGACTTCTCAGGTTGTCAGGTATCATAATGTATCGTCTCAGGTGAAAACAACATCCATCGATGCCCTCCAATTTGTTTAATATATATATATATATATATATAAATATATATATATATATATATATATATTATATATTGATGATTTTAAGAGCAGTAGTTCCTTGCAGTCTTTATAAGTATTCCGATGACTCTGCCATAGCAGATTTCTGAAATTCAGGCAGTCATTTAATCAGCAGGACATTGAAGTGACAAGATGATGTAAGAACAACTACTTAGACTTGAATGTGGACAAGACCAGGGAGATGGCAGTACACCTCAGAAAGAAGAGGGTGTGAGTGAGCTAATTAGTGAGGATGGGACTGTTGAAAGAGTTAATGAGTATAAATATCTATTATCTAGGCATAGTTTCTGTAATAAACTCACCTTTGAATGCAACACCAACAACACTGTAAAGAAATGTCATCAGAGAATGTTCTGCATGTTTGGATTGAGATGTTTTGGTGTGAGTCCTAAGACTTTGCATATGTTTTATTGTAGCTGTTTGGTACGTTGAGTGTGAAGAGTAGAGGCAAGTTGAACAGTATTGTTAAATGTTAATAGAGGAAGTAAAGGTATGGGAGCGAGACAGACTGGACTAAATTAGCTGTATGAGTCGAGGGTGAATAGAAAGGCTATAGAAATTTTGAGTGACTTGTGTCACATCCTGTCTCAATATTATAATATGCTACCATTAGGCAAAAGACTCAAGGCCTTTATGCAAAGAAAACAAAGACATTGAGTAGTATTATCCCCCATGTCAATAAAATTAATCAATAAAACCTACATACGATTATATATAAATCTCAAATTATCAAGATTATAAATAAATCCTAGTTATATTTGTGCTGTTTATACCCATTTCATGATTTCTGTAGGTTTAAAATGTAATAAAACAATAATTTATGTTAAGTCAATATTTGTTATATTTATTTAATTTTAAAATATTTATTTTAAATCAATACTATTTATGTATTAATTTTATAACTGACTAAATCGTCACCACCGCCAGAACCAGTGTGAATGTATGGAATATTTGTCTGCGACAGCCTGTGCAATTACTGTTTTTTTATTACTTTATACTGACCACAAGACAATGTTCTCTCGTTTGAGAAATTTTATCATCTATCTTGTAGTTAGGGCCGCATTTTATCGGATATGATTTTTCTGATAGCCTGGGTGTCGGTAGCTTCAAAACACGCACACCGCATTTAAGGCGAAAACATTTCTCTCCTGAAGTATCATTAATGCATGATTGAATCGGGTCTCTCCAGCGCTAACAATTATTATTATTAAATCGCCCGGTTTCGTCCATGACGTTGCTTTGTTGATAGTCGTTAGGTGTCGCCTTAAAACGTTCCCTCGGTGTTCGCTAGGTGCTTCAATGGGTCGTTGCTTAGTGACGCAACACTATGGCCGACGCCGTTTGCGTTGGCATTTTTGTTTTTGATTTTGTTAATAAATTTGCATTAAAACTGGTTTGTAAACAGAGCAAGAGATTAATACCGGTTTGTAATGCACAGCACTTTGCTGAAATGGATTACGCCAAGGAACATAAAGAGTGATTTAGCACCGACCAGCCGACGTTTGCAAATGGGCGGGGCGCAAGTGCAATGTTGGTATAGCTGCTGCAACAACAATAATAGTATGAACAACTGCAACAAAATGGCCAGTATTGGTAACTGCAAGGAAGTAATGCAACATTTAAATGCTGGTAACGACGACACGACTAACAAAACTAAATCTGTTGCTATAGTTGTGCAAGTCGACAGGAGTCGAGAAAATGAACCTGTGACCATCTTTTGTGCTGACGAACATGACAGTTTCATTACCGATAACCAACAACGTAATGACATTGTAGAGTATTTGAGAACGATAGAAGCTCACGGACAGGCTGCGGTCAAACAAGACGACGGTTATTGTCATTGTTCCCGCTCAAACGGCAATGCGTTTACAGAAGGCCAAGGACACGCAGAGCTCTGCAATCGCGCAGTGGCCCCGTACCACAGCGGCTACCCACCCGAATCGTCGACGCAAACAGAATCGACCGAAACATACTGCTTCGAAAAGTGCCTCGGAGCAATTGTCAAACTACTTGGACCGGCTGTGGCGTCACACGTCGAAAGCCAACAACAGGAACAACAGGCACAGGAGCAACAGCAGGAGGATACGCCCTGTTCACGTGCCAGGAAAGCACGTGTCCGTTTCAGCGATTTTCCTCCCAAAAAAGCAGCGCGGAAGAAACCATTCCGCGCACGTGCTTGTTGTGCGCCGAAACCTCGGTCGAAAGGAGACCACGTGCGTAGAAATACCGCCACGATGACGGAGGCGAAGAAGGGAAAGTGTGAAGGGTGCCAGACAGAACAGAAGGGAAACGGTTACTGTGAACAGTTTATGCAATGCTTGAACAAAATTCTTTCGAAAGACTGTGGGGATTCTGCGGTGTCGGACTCCGGGTGCCAGGCCACGCAGACACAGGACGAAGGCACGGTTATTCGTTCTCAAAATAATAAACCACCACTTAGTTCATCTAGCAATCAGTGGGAAGAGCTATGTTCGTGCATGATGTCCAAGCTTCCTACACGAAAGCGTGGACAGGAAGTCAGTGAGGAGTCGGATGATGAACGTTTGCCTTGTGCTCCTCCTCGAAAACGACGTCCATGTTGCACCGATGCTACAACTTTCCGGATGCCACCTAAGCAGTGTCCGCAAAAACAACAGGACACGAAAAAACGGGACCGCAGGAAGGTGCCTGTGCGCAGATGTAACACCGACCAAGAGCGGGACTGTCCGGCGCCAGCCCGATCCACCATGAGCCGCAGAGCCAGCTGTGGTTAACGGCTTCGTGAAATGCGTCTTCACATTCGGGTTGATTATCTCGTGTTGTGACAACGCACGAGTAGGCGTGACGATGACGGTTTGTGCTACCTGCTGCGCTGTAACTGTCCGTCTGTTGCCGTTTGTTCTGATGTGTTGTGTGAGTGGGTAGGCCTGGGGTGTTCACGTTGGATACTGTTCCAGGGCATGTGTTTATTATTTAATGCAAATTTCGTGTAATAAACATGCTGACGAAGGACTACGCCAAGTTATGTTTTGTTACTTTATTGACCCCGTAACAACGTTCGCAGTGTGAAGGTTTCCACCCCGTAACACATTCAGTTGCTAAACAGAACATGCAGTTTCAAAACAAGCTTCATTAGCAACTCTGCTGCCAGTTACCTTTGGTGTTCAACGATATACCATTTTCCCGCGATCGACACATCAGACTTTGTGTTATACACTATAACTTTGCTGGTTAATTCCGGATAGAGAAACAAACATCCTCCTTTTAAACCAACAGTTGGGAAGAAGGACATTGCTGACATGGCTCGGAACTCTGGTCTGCTAGCAACCAGATAGTGACCTCGTCGTCCTGGTAAACCTAAGCACTGAGATACGCTGCTAGTTCGTGGAACACCTGTCCGCTGCGCTAGAACTAGGTGGTAGGAACGCCGACGAAATGCAGCACAGCTTATATACGAAGCTACATTTTAGATAGCTATATTACGGTCGAATCGACTATAGTGTTACCGTTTGGTTATCGTGACATGTGTATTGACAACAGTTGTGCCATCTGGTGTTTTATCCAGACATAACTCGAACAAAGTTCGTCACACAATCTTGCATACGGCCATGTGAGAGTAGATCCAAGTGATCTGGTGTTTGTTTGACGTGTTTTCTCTGTGTCGACAGGTGCCGCGGGACCACCTCCGATGGCCGGCGGCGGATGAGGACGGTAGATGTCTTCAGTTGCGCGCTGAAGACACCCGCCAAACTGCCGTATACGTCACATCTCGTGTGCTCGCCGTAACAGTCGCATCAGCTTCAGGGATGTCCATGAATCGTCGCCAAGACGTGACAAAATAGGCCTGCATAATCGCTGTTTTGTAGGCTGCACTTGGTGACAATTAACAGTTATTGTGTAAAAGTAATTCCGCCGGTACAGTAGATATTATGAAGCTTGCAGAACATTGGGGACATGAAACTATGGGATCCCTGACCCCACTATATATATATATAATGCTAAACACACTGCCACCCAGAAGCACGAACGATTAGCAAATAATGCCACGTTCGATGTCAATCCCTCGGACAACCCTGGACAGTGTGCTCGAGGACATCGATGGAGCGAGCAGTGAGATCTGCGTTTACGGCAGTGACGTTGGCCAGCCAGGGTCGTGTTAACACGACGTATGATACTGGCGTGGACAATCCAGTTGGAACCGCGCTGGTCGAGCTCCTGACTGACCAACGCCGGCCAGCCTTTGCTGGCGTGTACATAGTGGAAGCTGCGTCCGGTGTGAGAGCAGCGGGCTGTAATAAATGATGCATCTAGTAGTCGTGCGTCGTGTACCAAGTCAATCGGTCATCCATAAAGTACGTCACGCCTTTAGGGGTGGGGGTCTCTGGGTAAACGTTACGTAATGATTTTTTATATGGTTACTCGTTGAATAACTACCCACGTACGCTGAAAAAATATTTTTTATTATTAATTGTATAGACATATATGATATGTGTAAACAATATGTTACTACATTAACTATTATTACTATTGATCTTTGTATCATGCATTGTCAAAATAGTCGTAATTTAATGGTGTTTACATGTCAGCGTGGCTAGAAGGTGAGGCGGTCTGCGGTCTACACATGCCCAAAAGTTGCATGACTGTGGAATGTTCCCAAAAGTTAAAAGAATGATAGGCCAGTTTGATCCTGTTTTTGTTTAGAATTTGTGTTATGCATGTGTGTTTTGCGTTGTGTGTGTGTGTGTGTGTGTGTGTGTGTGTGTGTGTGTGTGTTTGTGTGTGTGTGTGTGTGTGTGTGTGTGTGTGTGTGTGTGTGTGTGTGTGTGTGTGTGTGTGTGTGTGTGTGTGTGTGTGTGTGTGTGTGTGTGGGTGTGGTGTGTGTGTGTGTGTGTGTGTGTGTGTGGTATGTTCCATATATATGTCCAGATGACCTATAAGTAGTAGCAACAACTTAGAACTCTGTAGATCACTCCGCGCGTCGTGAGCAAAATGGGTTAGTGCACTATTTTTCATAAACAAATCCAATCAGGTAGTCGGTACGTATGCAATGCCATAAAACAAAGCAGCAGAACGAACTTAATATTATAATTACACGGGTGCTAGGCCTACTTTGTTATTTCCATGATGCGCTGAGAAGACGTAAGTAAGGTTTTCGTCCGCCATTCCCCGTGCAACGAAAGAGTCGCAATCCAATGGCGTTATGCAGGTTGTTTGAAATTCTGTGAGGACTTGTGTAGTGTTGAGCGAGTATAAATGATGTATTTGTGCAACATGTCTGGGTCTTGCAAAATGGAAGGGATGTCTCGTTAGAGATTGGAATGTGGGAAAGTGAGGTGTTAGAATGTCACGAATTTTATACAGCACAGTTGAGTGAAGGCTAATTAATGTCAGGCAATATAAAAACCTGGCAGGCAGTGAAGGAATGGTTATAATGGCCGCCAGTGGGGAACTAAACTGTGGTTCTACGTCAGAACTGATCATCACCATCATCCATTTGGCGGCCACAATCATCACGTTCATTATTTTACCGCACACTGTGTAGGAGGTAGGAGTTACCTTTAATCAACAGCCAGGCTAATAGAGATTTTGTAGATACAAAAGAATAAAAGTACATAATAATACTAAAACCAAGCCTTGAGGAATACATTCCAAATATATTCAGATAAATAAATACATTTTAAAACATCAAATAAATTATAGATAAGGAAAAGGATCGCAGCTTCATCATAACATAGAGCTCTATGGTAGTTCTAGACTTGTGGCACTCTTGCCTTGGAAGTGTTAATGGTTCTGGCAGTCACAGCTCTGGTAGTCAGTTCATTCCAATCTTGAAAAGTTTTCGGGGGGAAGGAATGGAGTCTGTGTTGATTTTGAATTGTATCTGGCAGAGCTGCTGTGTGTTCCTTGTCTTTGTCTGGTCGGAGCTGGAAGGAGCTTGGAGTGATCGACTATTTCTTGGTGTCTGGTCATATTATGCATGCCTAGCCTTGCTAATCCTGCGATGCTTCAGAGAAGGCCAGTGGAGTCGGATTGTGATTATTGCGGTGACTCTAGATGTGTTCTGATATTGGTTGGTCACGAACCGAGCGGATCTTCTTTGGACTACCTTAATCTTGGCGATGTTACGTTGGATGTATGGATTCCATAAGAATCCTACTGTGCAGGCGTACTCGATAATTGGGACGGACGAAGGTCTTATAAGCAGTCAACTTCAATTGGGTGGCGCTGATCTTGATGTTGTCACACAGGCTTCATTAAGAAGCCTAGGATCTTGTTGGTTTTAGCACATATGTTGTTGATGTACTGATCCCAGCTGAGGTTTCGGGTGATGGTGACGCCGAGATACTTGGCAGAGGTGACAGTTGCTAAGATACCGCTGTAGTGCTTACATTTTTTCGGCGTTAGAAACGTTCCGGTTGACGTTTCTGCGCATGCGCGATATATGTAAAATCATCAATGTGCAGCGAAAAGACAAAGCATTTATGGTATAAATATTACGGGTTGTTCGTTAGGATGTATATAACCTCTCAGCAAAGTTATTTGTCGCAAATTAACACGAGGCAAACAAGTTTTGAGGCATATTTTGTGCGCCATAATCCGTGACAGTGATTTATAAAAAAAAACGTAATATTTTATTGCATTGAACGACATTTTTAGAAACTCTTCACAGTAATCATCACATGAAAGTTAAACCGAAAATGCTTTGTTGTTTCGCTGGACATTGACGATTTTACATTTATTGCGCATGCGCAGAAAAGTTAACCGGAACGTTTTTAACGACCGGAAAAATGTAAGCGCGACACCGCCATGGAGTAGATATTGGCACATGGGTAGTGTTTTGCGGGTGACAGGAAGATCTGGGTGGATCGATGGTCACATCCCATCTTTGTTCCCAACTATCCGGACATTGGAGGTTGACTGGTGGTTTGTGTTGGTCGTGGTCTCTGGAGGAGAGGCGGTAGATGAAGACTAAGCTACGGTGTAACGGGTTTGCAATAGCGTATTGTATAGCACTAGCTTCCTGTCACTTGTAAAGGGTGTAACTAACTGTTGCCTAAATATAAATTAAATATAAATAAAGACTACTCTAAGACGTAGTCTAAGAGCAAGCTAGGGCCGCAATGATCAGCCATGATTTTTCATATATTCTGGCCCTAGCCTGGGCCTGGCCTTGAGGCTGGGTGCCAGCAGCTTCGAAGCATGCAAGTCGCGTTAAAGTCGAAAAATTACTCTCCTGAAGTAACATTAATGTAATAACATTTCTCCAAAGTAGCAAATTATAGCAGCAAACCACATTGCAAGTTCACCAAGGAGAAATTTAAAGTAGTTCAAAGAATAAAATGTAGACGACCAAATGTAACGGAATCTCGTCCATGTAGTTCTACTCCAGACTCCTAGGTTAGCGGCACCGTCTGTTGACATACACAATACTCGACACAGCTTAGTTATTTTACACTCTGTTGTCATGATTCCAAAAGAAGTGACTATGATGTATGACTGGATCGGGAGCGGACAAGTCTTACTAGCTACAGCAATTCATATTATATCACCCGGATTCGTCCTTGTCATGGTTTCGTTGGTAGTCGTTAGGTGTCGTCTTAAAACGTTCACTCGATGTTCGCTAGGTGCTTCAATAGGCCGTTGCTAAGTGACGCGAAACGGCCGACGCCGTTTGCGCAGGCAGTCTTGTTTTTCTATTTATACACTTGCATTAAAACTTTGGTTTGTAAACAAAGCAAGACATTAATACCGGTTTCTACTGCACAGCACTTAGCTGAAAGGGATAACGCAATAATGGGTAAGGAACATAAACAGTGATTTTGCATCGACCAGCCGATGTCTGTTGTTGCACGACTGCAAGTGGGCGGTATGCAGATGCAATATTGACATTGGCATTGCTGTTATAACAACTGTGATTGTATCAACAACTGCAAAAACATCGCCCGCACTGGTATTGGTAACTGCAAGAAAATAAAGCAACATTTAAATGCGGGTACAACGACACGGGCACGGCTAAAATAAATGTGTTACCATAATTCTGGAAGTCGACAGGAATCTAAAAATTGAACCTGTAAATGTAACAATCTTTTGTGCTGATGAACAGGCCAGTTTCGTTTGAATTGTATCGTATCTGAAAGCGATAGGAGCACAACGACGCGGACAGGCTTCGGTCGAACGTGACGACGGCATGTGTCTTTGTTCCTGCTCAAATGACGAAGCGTTTACCGAAGGCGAAGGTGACGCAGAGCTCTGCTGTTGTGCAGTGGCCACGTATCACTGCAACTGTCCACCCGAATCGTCAACGCTAACTTAATCGATAGAACCATGATGAAAAGTGCATCGGAGCATTTGTTAAACTACTTGCACCGGCTGTGGTGTCATACGTCGAAACCAGGCACATGAGCAACAGCCCTCTCCATGTCCCGTGAAAGTACGTGTCCGTTGCAGCGATTTTCCTACCAAGAAAGCACCACGGAAGAATCCAGTCCGCGCACGTGCTTGTTGTGCGCCGAAACCTCGATCGAAAGGAAACAGCGTGCGTAGAAATACCGCCACGATGACCGGCTCGAAGGATGGAAAGTGTGAAGGGTTCCAGAAAGAACGTAAGGGACCCGGTCGCTATAAAAACCTTAAGCAAAGGTCGGGCAACATTCCTTCAAAAAACTGTAGAGATGATCAGAATTTGAAAACCGAATCGCAGGCATGGTCGTGCCTGCCGTCCGCGTTTTTCACACGGAAGCGTGGACAGGCCGAGTCGAATGACGATGCTTCTCCTCGAAAACGATGTCCATGTTGCACCGATGCTGTAACTTTCCAGTTACCGCCTAAGCAGCGTTCGCAACTACAACAGGACACGAAAAAACGGGAGCGCAGGAAGGTGCCTGTGTGCAAGCGGAACACTCCTTCAAAAAACTGTAGAGATGATCAGAATTTGAAATCCGAATCGCAGGCATGGTCGTGCCTGCCGTCCGCGTTTTTCACACGGAAGCGTGGACAGGGCGAGTCGAATGACGATGCTTCTCCTCGAAAACGATGTCCATGTTGCACCGATGCTGTAACTTTCCAGTTACCACCTAAGCAGCGTTCGCAACTACAACAGAACACGAAAAAACGGGCGCGCAGGAAGGTGCCTGAGTGCAGACAGAACACCGACCAAGAGCGGAACTGTCCGTCGCCACCCCGCGCCAATATGGGCAACAGAGCCAGCTGTAGTTAACGGCTTCGTGAAATGCGTCTTCACATACGGGTTGATTATCTCGTGTTGTGACAGCACACGAGTAGGCGCGACGATGACGCTTTGTGTTCCCCTCTGCGCTGTAAGTGTCCGCCTGTTGCCGTTTGTTCTGATTCGTTTTGTGAGTGGGTAGACCTGGGTGTTCACGTTGGATACTGTTCGTGCGCATGTGTTTATTATTTAATAACAAATTCGAGTAATAAACATTCTGACGATGTAGTACGCCAAATTATGTTTTGTCACTTTATTGAGCTCGTAACAACGTTCGCAGTTTGGAAGTTTCCTACCTGAAACACGTTCAGTTGCTAAACACCACCTACAGTTTAAGATAAGCTTCATTAGCAACTCTGCTGAGACGTTCCGGGTTGGTTGCGATCAACACATCATATTTCATGTTACAAATTAGTGTGCTGGCTAATCCCGAATAGAGAAACAAACACCCTCCCTTTAAACCAACAATTTAAAACCAGAACAGTGCTGGCAAGGCTCAGACATTTGCTTGAAAAACAGCCGGAGACATCGTAGTCCTGATAATACATCTAAGGACTGAGTGAGACATGCTGCTAATTCGTAAAACACCTATCCATTGCGTTAGAACTTGGTGGTAGGAACTCGGACGAAATGCACCATTATGCGATAGATTATATAATAAGCTATGTTTTAGACATATTTGTCTGATTTCCTTGTGAATCGACTATACAGTTGCCATTTTGCTTATCGTGACACGTGTATTGACAACAGTTGTTCCATCTAGCGTTTTATCTTGACGTAAACCGAACAATGGTCGTCACACAATCTTGAATACGCTATAGGACGAACATGCCAGCTCGGGTTATCTTGTCCAGACTGTATCCATCTTGTTTCATATAGTCCTAATACCGTTTTATTATAGTCACGTCGTTCCCCTGCTATTTGGGCTGCATTGTTAGCTTTGCACGTGATTCTCGCTTTCATTGTTTCGATTTTTGACATTTTCTTGGAACACAAGGGCATTGGCGATATACTTTCCTTGCGCTTTCACTGGATAACGGCATAGTCTCTACAGGAGACCGTCTCTCTCCCAAGTCCGGCAGAGTTCATTAATTGTTTGGCCGATATTTTCGTACAACTTTCTTTTCGGGAAAGCCCTTAGCCAAATCTTGGGACGGGCCATGTATTCGCTTCTTTGTCTGACACCAAGCACTAATCGTCCGCTCCAAGTTCCTTCCCGCTCAAACCTGACAAAGAACCGAACACAGACAACAGCTCTGCCAGCTACAGTGCAGAACCAAATACACACTCAATTCCTTCCTCTCGAAAACAGCTATACACTGGAATGAACAGCCTGGCACAGCTGTGGCTGGCAGAACCATTAACACTTTCAAGGCAAGGGTGCCACACAAGTCTAGAACCTCCTAAGTTAGGTTAAGATGAAGCAATGATTGTGAGTGAGTGAGTGAGTGAGTGATTGAGTGAGTGAGTGAGTGAGTGGGTGGGTGAGTGAGTGAGTGAGTGAGTGAGTGAGTGAGTGAGTGAGTGAGTGAGTGAGTGAGTGAGTGAGTGAGTTTGGTAAAACATTATAATACATGCATAAAAAATAACGAAATAAGCATATATATAAATATATATATATATATATATATATATATATATATATATATATATAATATTTACCGAGGATAAACACATTAAAGCACACAATAGCACATTTGCTTCCAATGTGATCCTCTAAAAAAAGAATGAATTTAAGAAAATATAAAAATAAATACATAAATAAACACAGTAATACAATAATTAAAATGTAAATATTTTCAAATACAGGTAAAATTATCTTTTTTAAGTATCTCTAAATTATTTATTGGATGTACAAAATTTATTTATTTGTTTGAATATATTTGGGGTTTATTACTCAGGGCTTGGTTTTAATATTATTAGTGTATGATTTTAATTAACACTCTGATCAGTCTGGTGTGGTCTTCTTGCGGGTGGCGGGAAGAGTCATGCATTTATCTGGTGGTAGGTCATAGCCCATCTTTGTTCCCAGCTATCCAGATATTGGAGGTCGAGTTATAGTTGATCGTAGTCTGTGGGGGAGAGGCGGTGGATGAATCGAGGTAGGGGGCAATTGGGGTCGGGAAGTCCATTTTCTCCATGTTAAAATATAGGGCTTTGTTCTATTTTTGGTTGTAATAATCGGACTGTCCCCAAGTTGTGTTTACAGTTTTATTTTCCGAAGGATAATTGCAAGCAGTAACAGTGTGATAATTTGTAAGTAAGAATGGTCACGCATCTTAATCGATTATTATGGTGGTTGCCATGGCACGCGGCTAGTACTTGTGCTTGGTGATCTTGACAAATAATGAAAAATGTCATCTTTCGCTGTTTTGGGCAAATGTACACATGTGTTATGATTATGTGCATTTAGATAACTTGTCAGATATATGTACTTATCGAACTATTTTGAAACGACAACGTACAACATTGTAAAAATCCCTTAAAATCACATACGGCTTAAAATCGTTCATATATCTGCGCTATGTAGGTCGCTGTATGTCTGTGACAGTGTGGTAACAATATTAAATCGGACAGTTGAGATAGGAAAGCTATAACACAAGATATTTATGATCTGATTTTCCTAGTATGATGTAACAGAAACCGAGCTGATGACTATTGTCTAGAATCCAATTGTTATCTGCCGTTGGCTTTGCTTTACGTAAGTCTGCAATCCCAGCGGTATTACTGGTATCCAGCCATATAACAATACTGCCAAAACGATTATCATAATAATAATTACTAACAACACTTCCCCAGTTGCTTTAGTTTATTTTCATCAGTCGGAAACTACAACTATCACCCGACGTTAGTGTTAGGTACCGTGCGGCACTTGCCGGTATTTTAAATGGACTTCATGGGACTTGACCAATCACAGCGGCTGTATTATACGATACAGTTACGAACGTCGGTTGTCGAGTGATTAAACTGGTTTTGGCACAATGTGAGTTGTCTCTGTATTATATTAGTTTTTGTTATAAGACATAACAAATTGGCGACGAGGATGGCATCCTGGTTGGTCACGGATCATGCAAGACTACTGTGAGTGCGGCTAGATAACGAATGTTGGAAAACAAAGTGACTTTGATGCAGCGTGGTTTTCTGCTTCGAAAGATAAGTTGAAAATAGGCGAAGAGGGCAGAACGTCGTTCAGCTTCGGCAAAGTAATGAAGTATAACCATGGTGCCGACTGGGAAGCTTATACGGAACAGTTGGACTTTTACTTCCTTGCGAACGGAGTAACTGACGATCAAATCAAAAAGGCAATTTTATTGTCGAATGTGTCCACGGAGACATATCAGCTGCTCAAAGTCAAAGACTTGTTGGTACCAGCCACACCGAAAGACGCTGAGGTAACGTATTCAGTGATAGTGGACCGGTTGCAAAAACACACAAAGCCAGAGAAATCAGCATTGGTTGCTCGATACGAGTTTGACAATCGATCGAGACAGGTTGGTGAATCTGTCTGCGATTACGTCGCAACGCTGAATCATTTGGCAAGTGAATGCAAATTCAGTGACGTAACGCGAGCCGAACGTTTGCGAGACCGTTTGGTATCTGGCATACGAGATGACAAGATGCTCAGAGATCTGTTGAGAGAGAAACTCGATGATTTAACATTCGAAATTGCCGTGAGACAATGTCTGGCAATAGAACAAGCCAACCGTGACGTCCAGGTCTTTCAAGGAGAAACTGGTAAGGAGACAAGAGTGCACAAATTAGACAGCTGCAGTAGACAGCCTAGACAACAAAATGGTAAAGCGATGCCAAGAAACACTAACCAGCGACCGTCTCAGCGTGCAGACACCGTGTCAAAGTGTCACAGGTGCAACGGACAACACAATCCAAAAGTATGTCCATTTATCAAGGAGAAATGTTACCAGTGTGGTAAAGTCGGTCATATTCGAAAGGCATGCCGACAGAAGGCTAACAAACAGCCACCGGCAACGTCATTGCACGTCATGCAAGGCAACGAAGACGCCGAGCGATATGACTGGACAGGACTGTACCGAGTGTCCAAAGGAAATGACCGGAAGCCAGTTTCCGTGACGATGGAAGTTGAAAACAGAGAACTTGTGATGGAGTTAGATACGGGCTCAGCTGTCTCTGTCATCGGGGAGGAGAAATATCATGAACAGCTGCGGCATGTACCGTTAGAAAGCACCACTCTACAGCTACACACATATACGGGAGAAACTGTGAAACCGTAGGGCGTGTTGTCAGTTAAAGTTCGTTATGGAGAACAACGCAAGTATCTTCTGTTGTATGTGATGAAAGGAATTGGACCTACACTGCTTGGTCGGGAGTGGTTGCACTCCATCCGTTTGAACTGGCCTGTAATGCATCTAGAGACGCAGTCTGGTTTCCGAGATGTGCTCGACAGACATGCAGCGGTGTTCTCTGACGAACTCGGACGGTTATTGAAAATCAAAGCACGGATCCAACTGAAAGAAGAGCCGAAACCACGATTCTGGAAAGCCAGACCTGTCGCATTTGCACGAAAGCCAGCTGTTGAGCGAGGGTTGGACCAATTGGAAGCAGAAGGGATCGTGAAGCGTGTGACTCACAGCGAGTGGGCAGCACCGATAGTCACATCAATCAAGAAGGACGGTGAAGTTCGAATTTGCGGTGATTTCAAAGTGACAATAAATCCACAGCTCGACGTGGATTAGTACCCCCTGCCACGAATTGAAGAGATCTACGCAAATCTGAGTGGTGGTCAACAGTTCAGCGTAATTGATCTACGACAGGCGTACCTTCATATGGAGGTTGAGGAAGAATCGAAGACTTACATGACTGTTAACACACATCGCGGACTGTATCAGTATCAACGATTACCGTATGGAGTGGCATCAGCACCAGCGGTATGGCAGAGAGCAATGGACCAAGTCCTACAAGGTATTCCGGGTGGCCAGTGCTATCTTGACGACATCATTGTCACAGGCAGAACTCGAGAAGAACATCAAGCTATGGCAGGCTTGCCTAGTCCCCAGAACGTTGGACAGTTGAGATCGTTCTTGGGAATGGTGCAGTACTATGCACGTTTCTTACCAGACCTGGCTACACATCTTGCACCACTGCATAGACTTTTGCAGAAAGACGAACACTGGATCTGGGGCAAAGAGCAGGAGTGTGAGTTCAGAACCGTGAGAGAAATGCTGTTTCAGGATCGAGTCCTTACTCACTTCAACCCGGACTTGCCCGTGGTTGTGGCATGCGACAGTTCGTCGTATGGCCTGGGCGCCGTCTTATCACATCGGATGCCGGAGGGAAGTGAACGACCGGTAGCGTATGCATCGCGCTCACTAACACAAACGGAAAAGAAGTTTGCTCAAATCGAGAAGGAAGCTCTCGGACTCTACTGGGGTATCAGAAAGTTTCAGCCTACTTGGAGGGTCGTCGATTCATATTGATCACAGATCACAAACCCCTGAAGTATATCATGGACCCTGGAAAGGCAGTACCAGTCACAACAGCAGCACGATTGCAACGCTGGTGTCTCTTCCTTGGTGCCTTTGCGTATCAAATTGAGTATCGAGGTTCCAAACAGCATGCAAACTGTGATGGATTGTCTCGTCTACCGCTTCGTCAGGTGCCAGAAGACAAGCCTGATGAGGTCGAAATGTTTCACATGACCGTTGTTGAGACGTTACCAGTCACGGAAAGAGAGCTCAGAAGAGAACACACAGAGACGCACTGCTTTCTCGGGTGGTACGACTGGTGGAGTCAGGTTGGGAAGGTGTCGTATCGCAACCGAACTTCGCACCTTACCTCAATCGCAAGGACGAACTGACAATGCATCATGGTATTCTGATGTGGGGTAACAGAGTGATTGTTCCCACAAAACTGCGAGGCAGAGTGACGGAGACACTGCATGAGGGACACATGGGGACTGTAAAAATGAAGGGACTTGCAAGAGGGTATGTCTGGTGGCCCCGAATGGATGAAGATATCGAAGACGTGACAAAGAGATGTGAAGGATGTCAAAGTGTCGCAAACAACCCGAAACAAGCTCCGCTGCACAGATGGGAATACCCAGCGTACCCATGGCAACGACTGCATATCGATTTTGCCGGACCATTTCAAGGAAAAAAATTCTTGGTCGTAGTGGACGCACACACCAAATGGCCTGACATTTTTGAGATGCGGAACACAACTGCAGCAGAAACTGTAGCTACTCTGCGATCCTTATTTGCAAGAATGGGTCTGCCAGAGCAAGTTGTGTCAGACAATGGACCTCAGTTCGTGTCTGGAGAATTCAAACATTTCACAGAAATGAATGGTATCCGACACGTGACTGGCGCTCCGTATCATCCATCCATAAACGGCTTAGCGGAACGCATGGTTCAAAGTTTCAAGAACGCTGTCAAAGCTGACAGATCGGATCGATCTATCCAACACAAGCTCGACAGATTTCTGTTTGCGTATCGCACAGCACCACATGCTACAACAGGACACAGTCCAGCTCAACTGTTGTTTGGTAGAAATCTGAAGTCGAGGTTGGATCTTCTGAAGCCGAACATCAAACGAGTAGTTGATGGGAGACTTCTGAAAAATGAGAAAGGAACTGTGGTTTCTTTTCAGAATGGAGAGATGGTCATGGTTCGACACTATCACAGAGGACCGAAATGGCTAAAAGGAGAAGTGTTGGAGCGAATTGGTCCAGTACTGTACATGGTTCTCGTAGACGGGGCTACGTGGAGACGCCACGTGGATCAGATGCGACGATCCGAGGGTGTAGAGTACAGGAACTATGACTACTCGTCAACGCAAGCACCGAGCGAAACGGCAGGGCCGTCGTCCGAGCCGAGCGAGGCCGCGGTTCCACCCGTGACAAGTTAACCAGCGGAACTGACGGAAGAGCACGGGCGAGACGTGTCACCAGTAGCGGATGATCGTGTTGTAACTTCCGGGGTAAAGACAATTCGTTCGGGCCGGGTGTCCCGAGTTCCCGTTACGCTAAAGGACTATGTGTACTAGAGACACTCGGACACAAAGAAAAAAGGGGGAAGTGTTAGGTACCGTGCGGCACTTGCCGGTATTTTAAATGGACTTCATGGGACTTGACCAATCACAGCGGCTGTATTATACGAGACAGTTACGAAAGTCGGTTGTCGAGTGATTAAACTGGTTTTGGCACAATGTGAGTTGTCTCTGTATTATATTAGTTTTTGTTATAAGACATAACAGTTAGATTATAATTATTAAGTCCTGTCCCCAATCTGCTCCAGTCGCGCGGATTCTCGCCATGTGTCGTAACTCACTTTCAGGCTGTAGTATATGGATGTGGGCTGTAATGTGGTTTCCCTAACATGGGTGTTACTAACAGCTGCCTAAATATAAATTAAATATAATTATAGACTAATCTAAGACTTAGTCTAAGAATAAGTTAGGACCGCATTGGTTAGGCATGCTTTGCTCTGGCAATAAGAATTTTTCCGCGCTTATTGCCAGAGCAGCTCTGGCAATAAACGCGAAAAAAATGTATTGCCAGAGCAGAAGTCATAGGTAATGTGCATGCGAGTGAGGTTGGCGATATTTTAGTGAACACACGTCGACATAGTAATTATTGCAGATACATATGACGCCCTGGTATCGTTTTTATTGACTGATTTAGGCGATCGTGGGGGGAAACTGCGATAAGATCGGTCCGCAGAGCTGCTCTGGCAATAAGGGCGGAAAATAGTCTTATTGCCAGATCAGAAATCCGCAGTTAGGGACTTGCAAAAAATAGACTTATCCTGTTTATGATGGTGCATGTCGATTGTATAATTGGTAACGAGATACCGTTTACATAATTTGAATATCTTTGAATTATGGCAATTTTATCTTTCAGAAAATGATACCAAATGCGTGACCACTAAACAGCCTGCTGTGTAGCATACGTTCATACCGGGTCTGCATTTACTCAACTGAAATGCTGTTGCAAACTGCTATAACCTTAACGTTTATCAAATATATTTGTTTAAAAAAAATATTGTGTAACATTGAGATGGGTATGACCTTGAAATAGCATTTTAGATCCAATATTACCTATATTATATGGTCTATTTTCAGGATTATTTGTCGAACTTTTAGCAACCTTTTCTAGTCAACTGTCTTCAGGGCCCAGTATATTGTTCTGCACCCACGATGGAAGCTAATGTACTCTTAACATAATTTACTATTTTCTTGTGAGACTTTTCAGTAACGTATTTTATGTAAGTAGTTATACAAGTTAACTGACTCAGTACAAATACCGTTTTGCGACAGGTTTCAATACCCTTTAAATATGCTTTATTATCAGTATGACATAGCAAATCTGTTTGTCAACTTTGACATGTCTCTTGGCGATGTTTCTGTGTCAATAAATTAAAAACGAACCATGCAGTCACTATAAGTAGCATACGCATTGATTAGCATAGGAAATCTCACTATGCCAATACTTAGTGATAGGATGCTCCAATAAACATGTACTTTTGAAATATTAACCTGATTAGAATGATTATATATGTATCACACCTAAGTAACTTTTCGAAATATTATCGTGTTCAAAGATGAAATTAGATTAGATATTAGATTACTCCTAGATAACCGTCATTGCGTCAGCGCAATCCTGAACAAAAGGGCGGTAAATTTAAAACGACTTAGCTACAACGCGCTACATGCGATATGTATGAAGTTTTCAGGGTCTTTTTTAATTAAATATTCATCTAACTTCTAGCCAAACTTCTGAAAACTTCCTCAACGAGCTACTAAGATATACTTATCCGAACATATCGCATATTCACATCACATCATTAATGATGGTGCTCGCGACAGTCGTGTTAACTGTTGTTTATGTGACAGTGGACAAGGCATTTTAAAAGGTTGGCTTATTGCATTTACCTACAGAGTTAAAACAAATTATCCATAATATTACTTATAATACGTTGACAGACGAACATGTTATTCACGCTGTCACTGTTTTACGTTACCAGACGAACATATTATTCACGCTGTCACTGTGTCACGTTAACAGATGACCATGCTATTCACGCTGTCACTGTTTTACGTTATCAGACGAACATGTTATTCACGCTGTCACTGTTTTAAGTTATCAGACGAACATGTTATTCACGCTGTCACTATGTTACGTTAATAGATGAACATGTTATTCACGCTGTCAATGTGTTACGTTAACAGACGAACATGTTATTCACGCTGTCACTGTGTTACGTTAATAGACGAACATGTTATTCACGCTGTCACTATGTTACGTTAACAGACGAACATGTTATTCACGCTGTCACTATGTTACGTTAATAGATGAACATGTTATTCACGCTGTCAATGTGTTATGTTAACAGACGAACATGTTATTCACGCTGTCAGTGCGTTACGCTAACAGACGAACATGTTATTCACGCTGTAGTTAAGTTCCTCTTTCCCAGCCGGCATACGTACGATATGAATAAGTAAAACATTAAACCTCAACGTTTGCTTAGATAAGAAATGGGTTCCTACTGACTGGTGTTGTTTTTATTAAATTTTTGTTGTTTTTATTTAATGTGTAATAAGACAATTAACTGATATCGTTGTGAAAACCAAGGCCTTAATGTGCGTGTTCTTTTCAAACAATTTAAAGGGACCCAAAAGGGAAAAGTTACATGCTATGCACGTGAAAGAGTTAATAAAAACAAACTATTTTGAACGGTAATCACATTTTTAACGTCATGGTTTATTAATATAAAAAAATGAACACCTTTTCCATCAAAGTTCGTAAGTCGCGCCATTTTGACTGATGTGTGACGTCGGCAAATGCTTGGTTCATTGAGCGGCAGAGCGGGCAACTCTGTATTTAAAATTCCGTTAAAATAATCGCCAGGTGGCGCGTCGCGATGTTTACATCCGCTTCGTGTTGGGAAGCGAACATGATTTTCGTTCAGAAATAGCTGAATTTCGGTTGCAACGATAAGGGCCAACATTTTCAAGATAGAACTGAACTCGCTGGTAAACAAGACCTTGACTGAAGTTTGAAATGTGAAAGAAAAACGGTTGAGGCGACATTTAATGACGCGGAGCAACTTTTGAAGTTGAACTTGAATACTGAGAGATTGATGGTCATCTCCGATCCCTGGATTCATGATTTTCTTCTAGTTTGCAGCCATGCCATGTATTATTTTCCAAATCAGTGGTGTAGTGTCGGATATATTATAATAACGAGGTTTCCCAATTTGAACAAATATCATATGGGGTCATGGCTCTGCGATTTATGTCAGCGTGACACCCACACAGAGTGACAGGCTCGGTCCTTCGCCCTAGCTTAAAACTGTTTTCAGGAATCAATTTCCAAATTGTCCACAACTGTGACAAAATGCAGATTAATTGTTGTTTTTCAAATAATGCTAGACATTATTATATTAACAGTAGCGACTGTGGGATGCTTTTGTGTTATTGATATCGGCCTAAATATAAATAGAACACACCAGTAGAACTATAGCCATATAGGGGAAAGATTAATTATCTAACCATGTGGTGTCAATGATTGTTCTTTTAATAGGCGTAGTATTTAAAGGGAAAGTTTGGAGCATAATTCTGGAGGGCTAATAAAAAAAGAAAATCACCACCCATGTTCTTTATGAAATCGACTTCATGTTGAATAATAGTTGTTTTTTAGCTGAAATATATGTGTACAGTGGAATGTCTCTATTAAATATAACAATTTGAACTGGGTAAAAGTAACACAACTAGCAGAACAAATATTCTAAACTATAACATATGTGGATATATTTATGTATATTCTGCGGTGATCTTAATTGCAATGTAACTTTGTTGTCGAGGTAACCATAATAGTGGAGAGGTAACCATAATAGTAGCCGTCAGGTTCCACATTGTGCTACTAATATTTCTAATTCATGAAAAAACTAATTTAAACATCTGGTTCTGTTTCAGATGTGCCATGATATATTACAAATGGCCATGGATTTTATATTTTGTGTTTGGAGCAGACAGTGCTTCCAAATGTAACCGGTTAGACAAACTTTCACATGTATCTGCCAACAAAAATGTAAGTATATGTTCATGTATTATAAATAGTGAAATGTGTTGCTCACAAATTTATTGACAATGAAAATAACATTAGAGCAACCAGAACACCAAGCAAACTAACATGATACAACATTTATATAATACAAATGATATTTCATACACTGAAAAAAACATCACACATTATTCTATAGTAGAAATATACCCAACAATTAATGTTTAACAGTAACTGATTTAGGATCATTCTAGAATATTTCGAGTAGCATGCCCAGTTGTCCACTATGTCAGAACTAAAAACCGTTCCAATGATTTTATAAAAACACAACATGTATTCTACAATGATAATGGATTGATTTACCTCCATTTTCATATGTCACCTGTCAACACAGTTCTTATATAGTGGGTATCCAATCCTCAAACATGGGGGCAAATACATTTGTATTTGAAAATATTTAAATACTTTAAGTATCTGTAATTTATGTTTAGGAATAAAAAGTATTTGGATCCCTCAAGAGTATTTTTATTTAAATAAATGTCAATGAATTTGACCCAATGTCTGCTTAGCATTGTCCTTGTCAAAGTGGTTTACTCCCTGGCAGACCTACTTAATTAAACACCATCTCATGACTGTGGGAAGCATCCAGCAAAGCTGTAATTAATTAATCAAGACGGTTTGTGTACAAATATCCACCATCGTCTATAGCGCCAGTTACTTGTTTACACAGCTGAGTGAATTGGAGCAATGACGGATGAACAGACTTGCCCAAGGTTCGACACAGCACCACATGGTTTCGTTCTCGTAGTTGAGAGTCTGAAGCCGAGTCCAAAGCTTTAAACCACTGCGCCACTCTACATAGTTGATATATTTATTTAGTATTTAGGCCTTATTTTATTTTAGGTGTCCAAGTCGGCCATATACAGAGAGTTTTACCTGGTGGATCCATGCAGGCTTGGTCGAAGGGTACAGAGAGTCATACCGGTGTATACCAGCCATAAGATGGAACTTCCGTGCTCTCAGCGGAGAACACAAGATATGGGATAACACTCAGCATTTGTTGACTGCTGCCCTTACAAATTATCAGTTGATTTGTGAATAAGCAGTTGGATTGATTATGAACAAATCAACTGACTCTGACACAAGCAGATCTTGTTTCATTAGCTTGGGCATATCTGTCCCAAGGACTGCAATTCCGACATGGACAGTCATTGTGGGCAGCGGCCAGGTCAGAGTTCTGACAAAGATGTAATTCACCATTCTCTCTTTCTGTCTGCCATGGCCTGGTGGATCTGCAGGTAAACATACAGCTGTAGTGTCTTCTGCAGCTCCAATTGCTTGCGTCCTGAACAGAAAATAGCCATGTTGTCAGGGTTCGCTAGGACTTGGCCGGACGTTCTTGCTAGAGCCATGGTTCCATCCCTATAAATAAACAGGACATGCCGTAGTGCTAAATATTGACTGTTTGAATTAACTTACCATGTTTTTATATGAAAAAAGATAATTCAATCTGCGCCAAATAAGCAGCATATATGTTACAGTGTAATAGAGAACAGTGTCCTTTACTTTGGTGCAGTGTGTTGGAAATGGCAATATCAACAACCAGGACAGGATTAGGCTAGATACATTTATCAAGAAAGCAAATGGGACTGTAGGATGGAACGGGTCATGGATAGAGTACAGAAGTTTTCTGGCAGATGACATACACTCACTAAGATCTAAATTTGTAATTGGACAGATACTGAGTTGCCTTTATTATTGCACAGATAGATAGATGGTGATGCTGCTCCAGCTGCTGTCTTCATTGAATAGAGATGTGTGTATGTTTGTGTGGTGATACATATTACATAAACTAAGGTTTGATAACTGATTACATGATCACTTAGTGTTTATGCACTAGAGTTGACAGTGCTCAGTCATGCAATTTCCTAATGTTGGTAAATGTGGTATTGAATACATAATTGGTAAAATAATACTCCGTCTTTCAAACATTTCACTCCAGTCCAGAGATGGAGTAATCGTACTCGTGTACTTGTACTCGTACGAGTACTTTTTGAGTACTCGTACTCGCGTACGAAGGAAAGTAATCGTACTCGTACTCGAGTACATTACCAAAGTAATTGTACTCACGATTACTTTTCACGATTACATTTTTTTCATATGAACAGTTGCAAGCAAATAATATTTGCTTGTCTAATATTATATTAGACGATAAAAATGGCAATATTAGAAGTAATCTAATAAATGTAATAATAATCAAGGTATTCATTTTCTATTACTGTTGAGCATTTCAGTTAAAATAAATATTCAGTCAGATTTCTCTAATTAATACCTTCTCTTCCCAGAGAAGCAACATCTCCTCACCCTCCTGCTTAGTACAAAGTACAAGTTATATTGTGACAGTCCCTGAGAAGCACTCCCCTAACATCTTGCTTTGTAATTTTAGAAGCCAGGCCATATTCCCCACCTGTACTGTTTGCTCTGTCAGTATGGTGTGAATGACTGGTCATATTTCCAACATCCAGAATCCTGACTGGGTCTGGGCGGTTAGCTGCTAAATCCCTGTCTAGTATTATGTTTAATTAAGTGCAAACTGTAAACCTGTCTAAATCCACAACTATTCTGTGTTTTTCCCATCCAGACATGGGGTCAAATACATTCTTGAGGGATTACAAATACTTTGTATTTAAATACGAATACATTGAAAAGTATCTCAAATACTTTTCATATATTTTTCAAATACTTTTCATTTTGTATTACTATGTAAATATAAGAAAAGCAACACATATATTGAGACATCTAGTTTATAGGCATAATTAGTGTTTTGCTCATATGATGACAGGCAGCCCAGTGCTAGGGAGTATTGTTATTGCTAACTGCATCACAGTGACATCTGACTGAAAGACGTAAAGGCCAAAATATATTGTTTGTATGTTAAGCCAGGAGGTCCATAATAATATAATGCCTATGTTGCCCTCAGAAGAGACACTGCTAATCATTGCTAATGTTGTGAGGAAGGCCCATCTTCAAAGTCAGCCAGGAAACCAGAATAAACTGGTGCCAATTTGAAGCCTCTAATTATTAATAATAATAACACCTGGATAGTGGATAGCAGTAATCAGTTAGAACATTAGTGACACAACAACAGAACAAGAATGACACCTAGGGATTCCATGAAAGTCGCCTTTATGTTAGAAACAGGATATTCATTAAAGTAATCATGAAAGTAATCATGATTACATTGTAAAGTAATCGTACTCGTACTCGAGTATATTGTAAAGTAATCGTACTCGTACTCGAGTACATTTGTTTTCTGAGTACTCGTACTGTTCAAAGTAATCGTACTCGTACTCGAGTACATTTGTATTGTACTCACTCCATCTCTGGTATATTGTTAACTGGCAAAATGTCATATTGAGACATCAGGCTAATGTGCATGGTGGATCATCTGACTTACTTGCTAAACCATTGGATTTTTTTTTTTTGAATTACATTAGTGATTTGCACGACACAATGGTTGAGGGTAGAGAATTCCACTCATTGTGGTGGAGAAGAAACTGGTTCCAAATGTTTACCGAGTGTTTACCCGAAGATCTAGTGTTGTATTGGATAGAGTGATCTTGTGGGATATCTACAAGTCCACGTTCCATCTAGTATATTATGCTAGTCTGTTAATATTTCTTCTTGTTTGCTCAGTGTGTCCCCAATATTTCAAGAAACTACCAATAAAGGCAAGAATATTGCAAATTTGCAAAGTGATTTTTTTACAGTACATAAGTTATGTCTCATCATAGCTTATTAATAATAATAACACCTGGATAGTGGATAGCAGTAATCAGTTAGAACATTAGTGACACAACAACAGAACAAGAATGACACCTAGGGATTCCATGAAAGTCGCCTTTATGTTAGAAACAGGATATTCATTAAAGTAATCATGAAAGTAATCATGATTATGAGTACGAGTACTCAGAAAACAAATGTACGCGAGTACGAGTACGATTACATTCTAATGTAATCGTACTTGTTCAAAGTAATCGTACTCTCGTACTCGAGTACATTTGTATTTAAAATACACATTCTTTAAATAAACTGGTAAAATGTCATATTGAGACATCAGGCTAATGTGCATGGTGGATCATCTGACTTACTTGCTAAACCATTGGATTAATTTTTTTTTTGAATTACATTAGTGATTTGCACGACACAATGGTTGAGGGTAGAGAATTCCACTCATTGTGGTGGAGAAGAAACTGGTTCCAAATGTTTACCGAGTGTTTACCCGAAGATCTAGTGTTGTATTGGATAGAGTGATCTTGTGGGATATCTACAAGTCCACGTCCCATTTAGTATATTATGCTAGTCTGTTAATATTTCTTCTTGTTTGCTCAGTGTGTCCCCAATATTTCAAGAAAAAACTACCAATAAAGGCAATAATATTGCAAATTTGCAAAGTGATTTTTTTACAGTACATAAGTTATGTCTCATCATAGCTAATTATTCATCATTTACTGTAAGCCTGTAACATGTCCTAGTATCAATGTTGTATGAGTATCTGAACTGATACAGCACACAGAATTTGTAATTTGTTCTCTCACTGAACAAATAACATGAATGATTGAAAACAACATTCACAATATTTTTATGTTTGAATAATATGTTTACTGAAAAATATAGCAGTCATGTTGGCACTTTCAGAGCGGTCAACCTGAAAATAGGAACTGCATGCGTAGCTACGAAACTCGAAAGGCAGTACTTTTTGAAAACTTATTTAGCGAGTGATATCAAAGTGCCTATATTATCGTTCATGCGGATTGACTATGACGTCTACTGTCTGGCTTGCATTCAGCTGTTTTTGTGTGTTATTGACATGTAGCTTTACCTTATTTTTATGCCTCTGTTCATGCAAACGTGATATATACCATTCAAAGTAGGATAAAATAAAACAAATAATAATGAATAACAATATCGGACGGCCTAACTCGCTTGGACCTAGTTAGCGGCTCCATGATCCTGTGTACATACCTTCTAGAACGTTAACTGTGGTGGACGTTTACGAACAATATCAGTATGTACATAAGTCATCTCGACAGACATCGCAATGTGTCTAATGGTACAAGATTCAAATAATTTAGATACAGAAGACTTAATAATATTTACTAACCTTCTTGCGCGCTTTGATGACTTGGCTACGGCGACGGAAGGATTCGACCGGTAACCCGTTTCGACGATTATCGTTGGTGATTAAATATCGCGCCAATATCGTTTGCACAGCTCCATACTTGAAAACTCGACGTCGCCGACGTTTCCGCGGATCGGACCAGTATATAGGGTGAGAAAGATCCAGTCAGTTACCGTTCTTCGAACGATCCTTCTTCAGTTCGCGTATCTTACAACATTGTGTTTACAACGGCGATAGCATTGACGCACGCAATCGGACACGTGACTTTAAGGCCGCTTCAGCGTGCTGAGTGGTCAGACCACGGTCAGACAACAGGAAGAGGCGCATCATGGACGCCTCTATGAAGCCGATGATTTCAGTAAAATTATCCACTTTGGAATTATTTTACTAATAAACCACTGACGTTAAAAATGTGATTACCGTTCAGAATGGTTGCTTTGTATTAGCTCTTTCACGTACATAGCACTTAATATTTCCCTTTTGGTTCCCTTTAAATATAACAAAGGCATAAATGTAAAGGTCTTCCCAAATACATTTTCAGCTGAACATGGTAAACAGCAATGTTTTTTCTAAGTTAGGATCTGCAATGCAATTGATACAGCTTTTATAACGAATACTAAAACTATGTGTGCATTATTCAGTTATACATTACCTAACAATGCTTGTGAATAGTATTTATGTTGAGTTACCATAATGAATGCATGTTTTCGGAAACTGTATAACATGGTAAATCATTGTAAGATGTACACAATAAGTTATTTTAATGTACTCATATTTTTTGCACATCAGAGATATGAACCTTGTCACGTTGGATACAGCTAAGTTCCATTCAGAGTGATTTGTATGTATATTCATTACACTGTATTACCAGTTAGTGCAGTTCAGTTTGTTACAAGAAAGAAAATACTGTAGTGTGCTTTTTATTTAAAACAGCTACAGTGTATTGTAATGTGTTATTTTAAGTAAGTTTTATTAAACAAATCACACATACAGCATAAATTGTTTGTTATATCAGTCAGGGCTATGTCCAGAAGCGTTATTGTATGTGTACTTGGTTACATTTATAGCAAGTGTATGTAACCAAGTACACATACAATAACGCATCTGAACATAGTCCTGACTGATATAACAAACAGTTTATCCTGTTTGTGTGAATTTTGTAATAAAACGTACTTAAAATAACACATTTGTCAATACACTGTAACTGTTTTAAATAAATAAAAAAACTACAGTGTTTACTTTTTATCTACATACACTCGCTAATAATACAAAGTGGTTCATTCCAGTGTATAGCTGTTTTCGAGAGGAAGGAATGGCATGTGTATTTGGATCTGCACTGTAGCTGGCAGAGCTGTTGTCTGTGTTCGGTTCTTTGTCAGGTTGGAGCGGGAAGGAACTTGGAGCGGACGATTACTGCTTGGTGTCAGACAAAGAAGCGAATACATGGCCCGTCCCAAGATTTGGCTAAGGGCTTTCCCGAAAAGAAAGTTGTACGAAAATATCGGCCAAACAATTAATGAACTCTGCCGTTATCCAGTGAAAGCGCAAGGAAAGTATATCGCCGATGCCCTTGTGTTCCAAGAAAATGTCAAAAATCGAAACAATGAAAGCGAGAATCACGTGCAAAGCAAACAATGCAGCCCAAATAGCAGGGAACGACGTGACTATAATAAAACGGTATTAGGACTATATGAAACAAGATGGATACAGTCTGGACAAGATAACCCGAGCTGGCATGTTCGTCCTATAGCGTATTCAAGATTGTGTGACGACCATTGTTCGGTTTACGTCGAGATAAAACGCTAGATGGAACAACTGTTGTCAATACACGTGTCACGATAAGCAAAATGGCAACTGTATAGTCGATTCGCAAGGAAATCAGACAAATATGTCTAAAACGTAGCTTATTATATAATCTATCGCATAATGGTGCATTTCGTCCGCGTTCCTACCACCAAGTTCTAACGCAATGGATAGGTGTTTTACGAATTAGCAGCATGTCTCACTCAGTCCTTAGATGTATTATCAGGACTACGATGTCTCCGGCTGTTTTTCAAGCAAATGTCTGAGCCTTGCCAGCACTGTTCTGGTTTTAAATTTATGGTCTGTTTCTCTATTCGGGATTAGCCAGCACACTAATTTGTAACATGAAATATGATGTGTTGATCGCAACCAACTCGGAACGTCTCAGCAGAGTTGCCAATGAAGCTTATCTTAAAACCGTAGGTGGTGTTTAGCAACTGAACGTGTTTCAGGGAGGAAACTTCCAAACTGCGAACGTTGTTACCAGCTCAGTAAAGTGACAAAACATAATTTGGCGTACTACATCGTCAGAATGTTTATTACTCGATTTTTTTATTAAATAATAAACACATGCGCACGAACAGTATCCAACGTGAACACCCAGGTCTACCCACTCACAAAACGAATCAGAACAAACGGCAACAGGCGGACACTTACAGTGCAGAGGGGAACATAAAGCGTCATCGTCGCGCCTACTCGTGTGCTGTCACAATACGAGATAAACAACCCGTATGTGAAGACGCATTTCTCGAAGCCGTTAACTACAGCTGGCTCTGTTGCCCATATTGGCGCGGGGTGGCGACGGACAGTTCCGCTCTTGGTCGGTGTTCTGTCTGCACTCAGGCACCTTCCTGCGCGCCCGTTTTTTCGCGTCCTGTTGTAGTTGCGAACGCTGCTTAGGTGGTAACTGGAAAGTTACAGCATCGGTGCAACATGGACATCGTTTTCGAGGAGAAGCATCGTCATTCGACTCGCCCTGTCCACGCTTCCGTGTGAAAAACGCGGACGGCAGGCACGACCATGCCTGCGATTCGGATTTCAAATTCTGATCATCTCTACAGTTTTTTGAAGGAATGTTGCCCGACCTTTGCGTAAGGTTTTTATAGCGACCGGGTCCCTTACGTTCTTTCTGGAACCCTTCACACTTTCCGTCCTTCGAGCCGGTCATCGTGGCGGTATTTCTACGCACGCTGTTTCCTTTCGATCGAGGTTTCGGCGCACAACAAGCACGTGCGCGGACTGGATTCTTCCGTGGTGCTTTCTTGGTAGGAAAATCGCTGCAACGGACACGTACTTTCCCGGGACATGGAGAGGGCGTATGCCCCTGCTGTTGCTCATGTGCCTGGCTTCGACGTATGACACCACAGCCGGTGCAAGTAGTTTAACAAATGCTCCGATGCACTTTTCATCATGGTTCTATCGATTAAGTTAGCGTTGACGATTCGGGTGGACAGCTGCAGTGATACGTGGCCACTGCACAACTGCAGAGCTCTGCGTTACCTTCGCCTTCGGTAAACGCTTCGTCATTTGAGCAGGAACAAAGACACATGCCGTCGTCTTGTTCGACCGAAGCCTGTCCGCGTCGTTGTGCTCCTATCGCTTTCAGATACGATACAATTCAAACGAAACTGGCCTGTTCATCAGCACAAAAGATTGTTACATTTACAGGTTCAATTTTTAGATTCCTGTCGACTTCCAGAATTATGGTAACACATTTATTTTAGCCGTGCCCGTGTCGTTGTACCCGCATTTAAATGTTGCTTTATTTTCTTGCAGTTACCAATACCAGTGCGGGCGATGTTTTTGCAGTTGTTGATACAATCATAGTTGTTATAGCAGCAATGCCAATGTCAATATTGCAACTGCATATCGCCCACTTGCAGTCGTGCAACAACAGACATCGGCTTTCGAAGAGAGTTCAGTTGCTGCCGAGACTTCTTTTGCACGGCTGTAACATGCTCTGTACAGGACACTGGTGCATATATTTTACAATCTTCAATTTGTGTCGCTTTGTAGTTGTGCTAGACAGGGGCTGAAGCTATTTGCTTTCGCTGTATTGTTTTTCCATTTCTTAATTATGAGAAAGGCTATTCCTGCTTGGCCGTTGTATGTCCTGGAATGGTCTAATAGGTGGCCACTTTGTAATCAGTTCTCGGTAAATTATACTTTAGTTCTTGTATCTGTTCATATCTTAGTAGTGATCGCACGTTATATGTTGCTATTTTTGTTTAGCAGTTATGCAAACAATGTTTCTGTTATATTGAGTGAATTCCAGTGAAATTCGGTAATACACCCTAACCAAGTATGATGATGCCATAGAGTAGAAAATTTGCAACATACTGCCAGCAAGACTACCGAGGCACCTTTAGGAGAAAAAAAGACCTGATGTTGCCCTTTGCAAAAAAAATGGGGTGTTCACTCACCAAGCCTCTCTGGATAGGATGGCTATGGTTATGTTTTGACATGTTTCGGGTTGCCATATATATATAATTTCGCAAAACATCCCGTTGTCGACGCCAAAAAACCTGGATGAGTATGTAGTGCAGTCCTTGACACAGTACTCCACGGTCAGCGCATCCACATTCAGTCTTGATTGCTGTTTATCTAGAAGCCTAGCTTTAACCAAATATTGGTATTGGTGTACTGACAACATTAATTAGTTAAATAATGACTGGTTATATTTGCATTTCAGGTACCTCACGTCGGCGTCCTGTTCGCTGGTGGAACCGCTATGCTTCGACGCGTTGCTATTCACGTTCGTTTTTGTTGTTGTTCTAGAGCGGGTTGGCACGAGTACGACTGCACTGGGCGTGGCGATATGTTATTAAATCATAAACACTATTTTGTCAGCCAACGGATGTGACAAAACAGCGACCAATATTTCCGGGCGACGAATATTTTCCAACGGCACCTCAACCCCTCCCCTCAACACATGCAACCATCCCGCCCCGTCTTTCTTTCCTCGAGCGCGAGTCATTGGATAGGCGGGGTAGGGGTGTTGCTAAAGCGGGGGTTCCCAGCCCCCTAAAATTTATTTCGTTCAGGAAAATATAATAATGAAATTAGCTACTTTTGAAAGGTCAGTACTAACACAAATTATATGTTATAAAACAATGTTTATGTATGTGCACGTATGTTTGCTTGCTTGATTTTTGGTTGTTTGTTTATTTGTTTATCGTTTGTATGTGAAACCATATCACCTTCAGTTTAGCATGTATTTGTGCTGACAGCTAATAGTCTATGGATTAAGACTTTTTCCAAATTCTTCCGGCTGGTGTAGAACTTAATTGTAGAAATGTTTTTGCATAGTTTCCCCAAGCATGGATGAGCAATTCAACTAAACTATATATAGTCATATATATAGTCACGGATATAATAGTCACATAAATTAATTATTTCGTACTATAGTAAATTAAATGTATCATTACACATTGAAAGTCTATGTCATACGTACACCATGCACACACCATAATTACCCAGGGGGTTCTCATTACCTGAAGAAAAAAATTCGCATTGGCAGATTCATACCCTGCTGGTGTTCCTTATGCAAACACTACGTGTTGTGTGCAAACGCATTGATTCCATGTCATCAGTTCAGTTGCTTTTGTGATATCTCGGAAATGTAGCGAACTGTATTCATGCATGCTTGTGTATGCATAAATGTATATATTATGCGGGAATAGTACTGCTTTCCTCATAGATGGCATGCACCTTGGTTTCCAAACAATCAGGGATTAATATTCAACCCCCACAAATGACGTGTACGTCTAACACGTGGGTTGTAGAAGAGAGGCAGATAACCTGTTTCTCGCTGGCAGCATCATACGATAAGCGCCAGAGTTCTGCCAGGTTAAGACGTAAGTACAACAATAGTGACTCTTCTTGACGTCAGCATAGAATATGTCGATGACAGCATTTGTGATATCGGCAATACGTTTGACGGGCTGACGTGTCCAAAGAGAGGATATAATTATATTTATATAATAATTATATGTACATGCAGGGGCGTCGACCCAGTTTGAAAAGTAGCGGGACCAATTTATATATATATATATATATACATATATGTATGTATATATATACTTATGTGTGACCTGAAAAATACGTATAAATGTTTTAGTAAATATAACACAATTATTTTTGGTCTGGTTGGTGCTTTGTGTTGTTCCGTGTACAAATACGTATTTGGACCCAACCTAGATATATGGAATAAGGTACATATGCAAATCATGCGTTTTTTCATGCAGGATCACACCACGTGAACCAGCTAATGTGTCTGTACTACTGCAGAGCCAGAGGTATTTCCTAAATCTGCATCGCGTTGCATATAATTGAATGCATTGTCCTTCTCTGTTGCCAAAGTTTTACTTCCTGGTGAAGTATCATTCCATTTAGTATCCGGCATCAGCTTTTCGTTTTCCTCTGACGCTTTTGTAGTTTGTTTTCCGGTACTTTTCCAGTTTAGGCCCACACTTCGAAAAAACCCATGAAAACAACCACTCATATTTATTTAATGTCATGCATCTACTACAATAGATTCAGTCGTTTTTGCATGAAATAATTAGCGAGCTCAGCCACAGGGTGGTGGCAACCCATACAGTGGAAACTGAAATGTAGTCGTGAACAGCGCGTTGTATTATTTGCTAACTGTTTATCAGTCATAGGGACGGTGCCATTGTTCTATTCTGTATCTGCCAGTTATTAGAACTAACGGAGTTCTTTTGCATGTTTTATCTCAATACTTTCCTGTGATTCACACACTGAACAATTCCATTACGCGGAGTCGGAATGTGACTGCACGTTACGCTACGTGGCTATGTTGATGAACTTCACTTGGTTCTCTGATGACATCAACATTAGCGAATGTATATTATAAGAGGGTTGTCAAAAATCAGTTGTAGTTAGTTGTTTTCTACGTGTACATCAAATGTGAAAAAGAACAATGACAGTCCCATAACTGATGTACAATAATAAAAACCACTGTACACGACTACATTTAAATTAAATTTAATGTTCTCCAGCTCTACGCACGAAAAAGGCATTGCACAGAAGCAGAAAAGTATACAGGAAACGTTATCCCAGTAACGAATTGTTTACCATCGCATTCTAGAATAGGTAAGTCTCATAGAAATGACGTGGTTTGAGTTGTCACTTGCATGACAGTAATTTTCAAGACTGCCAGTTAGCATATAAAAAAAAAACATCACCAGAAGACAATCCTCTATGCCACGGAGAAATGACGTAGACACACGCAGACCAAAAGATATGATCAAGAGAAATCTGATAGACAGCTACATCAAGTTTATGACAGCAGACTACTGCTGAAAACAGTCATCTGGTAAGTCCACATTACCACTGGTTCAGCCACAAACACCAGTGTACTGGTGACGTGTGACGCGTCATGCTAGAAACCAACATTACTTACTGCAGGTTTGACAAGCACCGTCTCTCACAGCCAGCCTCTACACCACACAGACACAAACCAGCAATGATTTGAGAAAAGACATCTGATTTGTGGAAAATGTACTTGTTTATATTTTGTGTACACAAAACACACTAAAGCGATGATCAAACATGAAATGTTACCTGAGGTCCACCAGTAAGAGAGCACAACAAACTATAATGCCATAAACGTTTAAAGTGGACAACTAAAATTGGTAGAGCATTTTACTAAATGTCTAAACAGTTACTATGATGAATCATCAACATGGCTTGATATTTTGACAGAGACACATATAACCTGAACATAGATCTCGGCAGTAACTTACAATTACATGAATACACAGCAATATTCTCTGCGGAAAATTCACTCCACTCACTCGGCATCAATGAATTAATGACAAGAATACACCCTAATACTGTTCTGTATAACCATGTTACTAAGGTAATTTGCAAAAAAATCACTAATTATATAAATATATATATATTATATATATAAATGATAAAACTAATATCTTAACTAATACTGTGAGTTTTACATTCTGATTAAATCCAGTTTTACCTGTTGAAAAGGCAATACATCATCCCTGCCTAAAATCATATTACTTCTTACAATGATCAGTAGTTTTTTCCAAATAAATATGAATTAAGGGTGCACATATATGACTAACATGATTCTCCTAGCCTAGTAACAACCATTATGAAAATCCAAGATAACTACTTTCATCCATTCCACATCTACCTATGGCAACTGTGTCTTAGCATGGAAACAAACAGGAGATAGTGGCACTGCCTCCGAAACATCAAGTCACTTCATCGCATGTGCAAGAGTCTGTAGGGCAATCAGGTCGAGCTGACAGAACTCTAGTGTGCTGCCCCCTATTATGCGCCGCAGATGCGTCTGGAAATTGCTGACATGTCGATGTAAACATGTCAACACCTCCACATCGGTGTCACCGTTCGTGGTGCTTATGTCGAGTCTGCTCCTTCCCTGGTCCATCGAGTGTCGTGTCTTTGAGCGATGCGTGTGACACAGACAGTGTAGTCTGACATAAGACAACACAAGCCTGCAGACCAGGTAGACATAGTTCCCACACTCTTCTCTCGTCACCAGTGTGTGCGAGTCGAGCCGATCTCTGTAGGCACCATTTGGTGGCGTCAAGTCAGACTGACTCAGAGATTCGCTGGACTCGCGTGAACTCTGCGACAGCTGTAAATCTACAAGCACAGCACAGTTGTTACTCTCTGAAAACTGTCTAGAACGGTGCAGTTTAACTTCAGCAGTAAAGGTGCAATTTGAACTTAATTATATAATTTTACAATTTTGGTGTTAATCACAATATATATATATATATATATATATATATATATATATATATATATACACTGTATATGTAAATTCTAATAAATAAATAGGTTTCAACAATGATCTATATATATTGAGTGCTCACTAAAAATGCAAGGCATCGCATAACATGGCGAGCAATCAAGATTGTCTTACAGGTCAATTCCTTGATTTGTTACCATTTATTAAAATAGTGTTCTTACTACATAATTACTTGAAGATATACTACCTGCCAAATTATGTTTAAATGTATGTCCAAAACAGCATTTGCAATTTTAGCCTGCTGAATAGACAACATTTTCATCTTATAAATTCTACTGCATGCCAGTTGATATAACCAGACAGCTCTCCAATACAATTCAGCAATTGTTATAACCGTCAACTTAGGCTAGCGCTGTCGATCGCCAATTGCGCCATAGGCGAAACGGTTTGCTATTTGGCAAAAATAAATTAAAACTCTTCACCAAATTGGCAAGACGTTATTCCTGTCATTATTATTGACATAATCAGCAGTAAATGACTGCATTATTCAACCCCCAGTTCTGTTGAAGTTGTCTAAACTATCGCACATCCAACTGACCCAAATAACCAGTCAGTGTAATGTGACCCGCTGGGTAAACAATAGGTCGCTAATCCCACCATTTAGCCATGCTCACAGACAACAGGGGCTTAATTCAATCAAGAAATGTGTTTACTAGACAATGTGACCTGCTTGATGGCACTAATTACAAGTTTGAGACAAGTACAAAGCTGTACCTGACAGGTTCCATATTATTGCTCAGTATCGGCGCAGTCACATGGCATGGTCATTAATCAATGTGCCATCTGGTAACTAAGCAATAAAATGCCAATATAGATTATAATTCATGTATATTTGGCAAGTATCACCACCAGAAACATTACAAATAGAAAGATGCATGTCAAAAACGTGTTTTATGATATACAGCCTGCGTCACCCAGGCCAGGATTACTGTCGATCACAGTTAACTAATTTGGTAAATTACTCTATTCAATTAATCAATTACTGAGCAGTCAAGTGATGTTTTACGATAGGTAATAATTATATTAATACACTGAATCACTACAAGAGTAGAGTAGATGGTTCCTAATTATTTTGCCTTGTTATAAAAGTGTATATCTTTCAACTTATGCTATATATACCTGTAATGTTAATTTTTATTACATTAATAGTATGTGTTAGGTGCTGTTTCTTTGTATTTGCAAAATTTCCAACAGTTGTTCAGCTTTCTTTTTATGGTTAAACAATGTTCTGTTAAATTATACTGCTAAATTATATATATGTTTTGCTAAATATATAAATGTTTAGTTAATTAAAGTTTTGCATTTTGTGTGAATACTGTATAGAATTTTATATTATATTATGTCTTGTTTTGCATTTTGATACTGGGTAATGTAAGTGATCTAAAAAAACAGGCTAAAGAAAATCTCATTTGGCTAAACAAATTTCTGACCTTTAGCCAAATTTGCTAAACAAATTTCTGACCTTTAGCCAAATTGGCTAAACAGATTGTAGCCACAGCGCTAGCCTAGGTCAACCAACCCATAAAATGACTACACTTCATAACTGTTACATTTGTTCAAAGATTTTTTTCTCCAAATTGTTTGAGAATTTACTGGCCTTAATGCACTTCTTCATGGCACAGAATTACAAGACAGTGACTCAAGAGCCTTGACCAACTGGATGATTTCGATAGGTGTTCTCATACGAGATTACACGCAGTTTACACCAACCTTGTGAACTACAGAATGAAGTCTTGCGGGGGGACTGAGGGTCAAGCAACAGTTGCCTCATCTCCTCACTGACCGCCACCCACAGGGGGATCTGACCAGCGGAATTACGAAGACGCAGCAAACGCTTCCCTGAAAACATGGCAGTTCACTCAAGATTGGACATTTTCTGAAGGAATAAAAGGTGTATTCCCTTCACAATCCGTACCATCAAATAACTGTTGCTTGTTATCAAACTGCATCATGATCCAGCCATACACAATAAAAGAATGTATTGCCACCCCACATTGGAGCAGTAGTGAAAGAATATCACATAATTACAACTAAACAACTTACTTAAACAATTATTAGTTTATATTCTTTCTTTGTATGTACAAGTGATAAATTTACTTATGGCTTTAGAATTGCTTTTGTAATGATTTTATAACATTCTTTGTATTTGTTATTCTAGTATATCATTGGGAATGTTACATTGTGTCTAAAGCTATAGAACTGTAGATTTATGTTACTGGTGGCCCATTGAAACCACTATAATTTTCACACTATCAGTTTCAACTGATAACATGACAAAGAATAGTCTGAGATTTCAGTGTACGTACTCCCGGCCATCTCCACCCACCTCCGAACTGAAGCAACAGGTGCGCCACCTGCAGTTGGTTTTCTGAGACAGCGGCATGAAGCACAGTGGCGCCAGCTTTGGTCATGACGTCCAGGCGAGCACCATTCGGTCGACCATCGACGGACTCACACTTGAGGAAGCTCAAGATACTATTGGTGGGTTTGTACTTGAGCAAACTCACCACGCACTCAATGTGGCCTCTAATCGCCGCCTGGTGGAGCGGAGTGTAACCACTGTGGTCCTGGCAGTTAATCTCTATACCTGTGTGACACAATCACGGTTGACAGAATGTTATTCAAAGCAGATGTAATTGCTGTCTTGACAGGTAAATTCATTTGGTTTTTACAAAATCATGCGGGTTATGCTGTTATATTTGTTTAAAACCATTTAGAAATTTTATAAGATATATTATTGTAGCACCACGACAACATGACCTACATGTATTTCAGTGTTTGTTAATCCCTTATGTTAATCTAATAGGGTAGCCTTGCTAAAATAATTTCAATAAACATTTGTGACTGCTTCCCTAAAGGCCCAGATTCGCTATTGGTCATGGTTGTTTGACAGTGTCACGCATGATGAGTTGTTTGACAGTGTCACGCAGGATGAGTTGTTTGACAGTGTCACGCATGTTGAGTTGTTTGACAGTGTCACGCATGTTGAGTTGTTTGACAGTGTCACGCATGTTGAGTTGTTTGACAGTGTCACGCATGTTGAGTTGTTTGACAGTGTCACGCATGTTGAGTTGTTTGACAGTGTCACGCATGATGAGTTGTTTGACAGTGTCACGCATGATGAGTTGTTTGACAGTGTCACGCATGTGAGTTGTTTGACAGTGTCACGCATGTGAGTTGTTTGACAGTGTCACGCATGATGAGTTGTTTGACAGTGTCACGCATGATGAGTTGTTTGACAGTGTCACGCATGTTGAGTTGTTTGACAGTGTCACGCATGTTGAGTTGTTTGACAGTGTCACGCATGTTGAGTTGTTTGACAGTGTCACGCATGATGAGTTGTTTGACAGTGTCACGTATGTTGAGTTGTTTGACACTGTCACGCATGTTGAGTTGTTTGACAGTGTCACGCATGATGAGTTGTTTGACAGTGTCACGCAGGATGAGTTGTTTGACAGTGTCACGCATGATGAGTTGTTTGACAGTGTCACGCAGGATGAGTTGTTTGACAGTGTCACGCAGGATGAGTTGTTTGACAGTGTCACGCATGATGAGTTGTTTGACAGTGTTACGCATGTTGAGTTGTTTGACAGTGTCACGCATGATGAGTTGTTTGACAGTGTCACGCATGTTGAGTTGTTTGACAGTGTCACGCATGATGAGTTGTTTGACAGTGTCACGCAGGATGAGTTGTTTGACAGTGTCACGCATGATGAGTTGTTTGACAGTGTCACGCATGATGAGTTGTTTGACAGTGTCACGCATGTTGAGTTGTTTGACAGTGTCACGCATGATGAGTTGTTTGACAGTGTCACGCATGATGAGTTGTTTGACAGCATCACGCATGATGAGTTGTTTGACAGTGTCACGCATGATGAGTTGTTTGACAATGTCACGCAGGATGAGTTGTTTGACAGTGTCACGCATGTTGAGTTGTTTGACAGTGTCACGCATGATGAGTTGTTTGACAGTGTCACGCATGATGAGTTGTTTGACAGTGTCACGCAGGATGAGTTGTTTGACAGTGTCATGCATGATGAGTTGTTTGACAGTCACGCAGATGAGTTGTTTGACAGTGTCACGCATGATGAGTTGTTTGACAGTGTCACGCATGATGAGTTGTTTGACAGTGTCACGCATGTTGAGTTGTTTGACAGTGTCACGCATGATGAGTTGTTTGACAGTGTCACGCATGATGAGTTGTTTGACAGTGTCACGCATGATGAGTTGTTTGACAGTGTCACGCATGATGAGTTGTTTGACAGTGTCACGCATGATGAGTTGTTTGACAGTGTCACGCATGATGAGTTGTTTGACAGTGTCACGCATGTTGAGTTGTTTGACAGTGTCACGCATGATGAGTTGTTTGACAGTGTCACGCATGATGAGTTGTTTGACAGTGTCACGCATGATGAGTTGTTTGACAATGTCACGCATGATGAGTTGTTTGACAGTGTCACGCATGTTGAGTTGTTTGACAGTGTCACGCATGATGAGTTGTTTGACAGTGTCACGCAGGATGAGTTGTTTGACAGTGTCACGCATGATGAGTTGTTTGACAGTGTCACGCATGATGAGTTGTTTGACAGTGTCACGCATGTTGAGTTGTTTGACAGTGTCACGCATGATGAGTTGTTTGACAGTGTCACGCATGTTGAGTTGTTTGACAGTGTCACGCATGATGAGTTGTTTGACAGTGTCACGCATGTTGAGTTGTTTGACAGTGTCACGCATGATGAGTTGTTTGACAGTGTCACGCATGATGAGTTGTTTGACAGTGTCACGCATGTTGAGTTGTTTGACAGTGTCACGCATGTTGAGTTGTTTGACAATGTCACGCATCATGAGTTGTTTGACAGTGTTACGCATGTTGAGTTGTTTGACAGTGTCACGCATGATGAGTTGTTTGACAGTGTCACGCAGGATGAGTTGTTTGACAGTGTCACGCATGTTGAGTTGTTTGACAGTGTCACGCATGATGAGTTGTTTGACAGTGTCACGCATGATGAGTTGTTTGACAGTGTCACGCATGATGAGTTGTTTGACAGTGTCACGCATGATGAGTTGTTTGACAGTGTCACGCATGTTGAGTTGTTTGACAGTGTCACGCATGATGAGTTGTTTGACAGTGTCACGCATGTTGAGTTGTTTGACAGTGTCACGCATGTTGAGTTGTTTGACAGTGTCACGCATGTTGAGTTGTTTGACAGTGTCACGCATGATGAGTTGTTTGACAGTGTCACGCATGTGAGTTGTTTGACAGTGTCACGCATGATGAGTTGTTTGACAGTGTCACGCATGTTGAGTTGTTTGACAGTGTCACGCATGTTGAGTTGTTTGACAGTGTCACGCATGATGAGTTGTTTGACAGTGTCACGCATGATGAGTTGTTTGACAGTGTCACGCATGATGAGTTGTTTGACAGTGTCACGCATGATGAGTTGTTTGACAGTGTCACGCATGATGAGTTGTTTGACAGTGTCACGCATGATGAGTTGTTTGACAGTGTCACGCATGATGAGTTGTTTGACAGTGTCACGCATGTTGAGTTGTTTGACAGTGTCACGCATGTTGAGTTGTTTGACAGTGTCACGCATGTTGAGTTGTTTGACAGTGTCACGCATGATGAGTTGTTTGACAATGTCACGCATGATGAGTTGTTTGACAATGTCACGCATGATGAGTTGTTTGACAGTGTCACGCATGTTGAGTTGTTTGACAGTGTCACGCATGATGAGTTGTTTGACAGTGTCACGCAGGATGAGTTGTTTGACAGTGTCACGTGAATAGCATATCTTATGGACACTCCCCCACCTCGATGTAGCAATGAATCGGTGACCTTCACTCCTAGTTGCACTTGCGTCAGACACTGTCTGAAGGTGTGAGAGTGGGAGGCCACCTGACATCAGACATGTGACACCACCATATGATTGTGTCTGACAGTAACTTATTTAAGTGCTGTGAGCTGCAGTATGAGGCAGAAGTGACTCACCCGGCACACACAGGAGTTCTCGCACCCTCACAGCATTGTTACTGCAACAGGCCACATGTAGGGCCGTCTCTCCTGTAACCCACACAGTACACACTACACATCTCACTGACCAACACACATACAGATTAGACACACTTCGCATCACACTGGCCAACACACATACATATTAGACACACTACACACCTCACTGACCAACACACTACACACTTCACTGACCAACACACATACAGATTACACACATTACACATCACACTGACAAACACACATACAGATTACACACTACACATCACACTGGCCAACACACATACAGATTAGACACACTACACATTACACTGGCCAACACACGTACAGATTAGACACACTACACATCTCACTGGCCAACACACATACAGATTAGACACACTACACATATCATTGGCCACACACATACAGATTACACACACTACACATCACACTGGCCAACACACATACAGATTACACACACTACACATCTCACTGGCCAACACACATATAGATTAGACACTACACATATCACTGGCCAACACATACAGATTACACACACTACACATCACACTGGCCAACACATACAGATTACACACAATACACATTACACTGGCCAACACACGTACAGATTAGACACACTACACATCACACTGGCCAACACATACAGATTACACACACTACACATCACACTGGCCAACACATACAGATTACACACAATACACATCACACTGGCCAACACACATACAGATTACACACACTACACATCTCACTGGCCAACACACATACAGATTAGACACACTACACATATCACTGGCCACACACATACAGATTACACACATTACACATCTCACTGGCCAACACATATACAGATTACGCACACTACACATCTCACTGGCCAACACACATACAGATTACACATGCTATACATCTCACTGGCCAATAAACACACAAATTACACACGCTACACTAACACATTTCACTGGCCAACAGTCTATGACAATTTCAAAGGTAAAACACCTGCCGTCTAGCCTTGACAAAATGCTGTGAGGTGACTTGGAAGGTTATGAAATACCTTTAGAGTTTCTGCTGTTGACCAGTTTGGCTGCTATTTTGGAGCCCCGAGTCCTGTACATTGAGTCGGTCATTTTCTGCTGGCCGTCTGACTGTGCTGTCCCCTGGGACCTGTGACAACAACGTACACGCGTATGTAAATCTAACGGTCATTGAGTTAGTGTATCTGATTGTACAAAGTTTTTCCTCCCGGAGTGTCATGGTGCCATCCTCTCACAGGTTCAACAACGATACCTCGGGAGAAATGTAATTACAAAAAATTCCCATTATTTTAATGATTCTTATTTCTTTGGTATAAATGGAATTAATCGTAACCCTGTCATTTCAACTAACCCGTTTACTTTGTTGATGTCTGAAGTAGAGAAGTGACAAACAATATATGGTGTGAAACAGTGAAATGAGCCGACAGATACGTACATGGAACTCTCCTCATCCAGTGATTGAATGTCGTCAATCATGGCTGGCTTACGTTGCCATGGCAACATGTAGAAATAGCGATTTACCTGCAACAGCAGAACAGGTGACATCAAGTCTGATAGCAGTAAAGTACAGTAAAGTACAGTAAAGTACAGTCAATACTAATGTAAAAATATGTATGTGTACATAGTTACCTTAACAAAATGATGAAAGACAAAACAAATTATCTGCCAAGCAACATTTTTAAATTGGGGTGCGGTAAAGTATTGATCATGTAGAATTTTATTAACTGAAGAAATTCAAATAACCCCAAACAATTTTATGTGGGTTAGATACACTCGAGTATCATAAAAAAGGAACAGTGTATTTTTGGAGCTTTAACTATTATTGAGATCAGCATTGGCAACGTATACACAGTATTTGACACACCTGAAGAACGTCATTCCTCTTATGCCGTCATTACATATATTGTTAATATAGGGAAACTTGGTCAATTGGTGTGGTGTAATACACTGACATACTGTGACCACCCTACTGGGCACCCCTGGTGGACTAGATGGACTGAGCCGCTGCCCTACTCACAATGCTACTGAATGTGATCTGTAGTGGGGGATTCTGCAGACTTGCCGGCAGCAGAGTGTCATCGTACAGATCCAGCAGTGTCTGACACACATGTACATTGAGCCACGGCAGTCGGAGACCCCCCACAGCCTCCCGCACACCCCCAGCAGAGTCCTGGTGTGCCGATGTACCTGTCAGTGTGCCTACAAGTGGGCCAACCAATATGGGTAAGTTTATTTGGGCGAAATAGAACCTTTTCAATGTTTCAAGTAGTAAACCATTAACAATTTCCTGTTTGATCTGTCTGTTCAAACTTCACTTGCAAAAGTCTATTGAAACATTGTGTAATAATTAATTATGGTAATTACATCATAGGTCTGGAGTCTGCACAAAAAGTGCTAACCAAACTTCTTGTGGAAATATACTGAATTTTGACAAAATATTGCTCTATGTCTAACTGTGCATGCATCACCAGGACAGCTGAATCTACACAAAAACTGACGTTCTGGCAGCCATGGATTAACTTCCTGTAACAGTCAAATTACAAACGTTTAACAAAATGTTAACTTTCAGCATGTTGATTTTAGTACTAAAATTACGTACTATTCATTTTTCCAAAGACAATTACCAGGTCAAAACGTCAACCTGACTAACCGTGAATTCTGTACGCCAGTTCTCGCGCAAACATCACTGCCGTGTGAGGCAACGAGCTCTGATTGGCTGGATGCCTCCCTGCACAATCGGCCAATCTGTGATGTTCAGCTACCATGGTAACCAGCCGACTGAGCAACCGCAGTAACACTGCCTGCAATAAACTGGTAGGTAAGTATTTGATATTGCAAGTTGGAAAAGTCGACTAATCCGCAAAACCCCACAATACCAAATATCACCACAAAAATAGACTGCTTCGGTTATGCCACCCATCCTCGTAAGCCAAGAGTGGTTACGCTACACTACAGTACCCCTGGCTGATCATCTCCGCAAACCGTGGAGTCAAACTATAACTTATTGCATGGTGTGTCTGCATTCATAATCTGGGTTATCAAGAACATTTCACTCATCGTACAATGTGAACTACACTTTAAAAATTAGACTTATCATTTACGTTCTCGTCAATCGTTGAACCAGACAAGGCAGGCGTCAAGGTGAACTCACCTTGTAGGGTGTGGTCAGTTGTAGACACCGTGAGAAGAACGACAACAGCTGTTTACATGCTACGTTGAGATGACCCCTCCGGCCAGCTGGCCAGAATACTTGACCAATCAGGCTTGACCATGGCCCCCCTTTCTTGTCTTCACAATCAAGCTGCCGGCTGCCGGGAAGGAACGCAAGAGATCACGCTGAGTACACAGATCTTGTGTCACAGATGAAAGTTCCACGCAATATTTATACTGCTTTACTAACTTTGGGGAAGGTTGGATGCATTTCCTCCCAGGTTCAAAGGTCACTTCGCTTTCCTGGATCATTAACATCTGATCCAACAACCAGTAGTGTATATAAACATACAGAGGTAGTTATCAAATGCTATTAGCTAACATGTTTGACCTGTGACAGAAACACATAAACAGTGATCTGAGACTCTTCAGTTGTTTAATTTTTGGTTTATTTTCACAGTAAAATCAAATGATTAGCATGAAATAATTTAAGATCAAAACACAGTATTTGTGATAACAGCTATTGCATAAACAGGTGTGGGCGGGTATTGAGTATAAAGAAACAGATATGATCTCTAATCTTGCCACCGTTTAAAACACAACATGAAACTCACTGCTGTATGAAGACGCTGAAGTCTTTCTCGAAGAGATCCACAAGAAACTCGAGACAAAGCAGGTAGTTTTTACTGTGAGGATTCTCCAGGTGTGCCTTCAGTAGAGTGCTGCAACATAACACACCCACAGGAATAACACGCAACTCTTACAGAACACCACCAATCTGACTGAATGTTAGGAACTGTCTAGCTACGTCATAGATGTAATCAGTTATGATTATGATTACAGTGGTACCTGTCTTGTAGGGACATTTGTGGGGCCGGGCAAAAGTGTCCCTACAATGCAGATGTCCCCTCATCAGAGGGACAAGAATTACAGATACATCTTTTGAACATAATTATTTACAATCTTTATTCACATCCACCACACCAATACCCACGACATATATACATACATATCACTGAACAATTAAGAAAAGTCAGTAAACTGTGTCCCTGACAAGCCATGCCACCATGTCTCCACATCTCACTTAGCAGTGAAAAAGTCTGTGATGGACTTCTGCTTTGCGAAAGTAGCTTGCTTAATGCAGTGTTCTTGAACAAGACTGCACTGTCGTGACGGCATCCAGCATGGCTGCGTTTCCAGTGCGCGTGGCATAGTCGACAAGTTCACTAACACGTCCGAGGGCCTCCTTGTTTGTTAACACACCAGGTGGAAGCTCAGTCTGTTCCTCCTGCTCCTGCTCCTGCTCCTCCTCCTTGCTGCTGGCACCAGCGGCTGGCCATCCCCTCTTGCCTTGGCAATGAGGGCAGACTCCCAGTCATCATTGACCACATCGGTGGTTCTGGTGGCATCGTCCATCGACACAAGGTCAGCCCAGGATACTGCACCTAGCAGTGTGTCGTAGGCTGGTCCTTCTGGCTGCTACACCTGCTGCTCCTCCACGTCATCGGCTGTGTCCATGCCAAGGCCACATTTGGCAAAAAACTTTGTGATTGTTGTGTCCGACACACTGGCCCACGCCAAGTGCAGCCATTGAATGGCGTCAAGCATGTCCACATGCTTGCCGAGTTCCGTGGCTGTCTGTGCGTCATCCATTTCCGAGAGGACATGTCGCATCAGGCGCTTGCGGTAATGTGCTTTCAGGGCAGCGATGATTCCGGCATCACATGGCTGCAGGCGAGATGTGGTGTTTGGTGGTAAGAACACCATCTTGACATTGGACATCGTCAAGCTGGGGTGTGCGCACAGTTGTCGACGAAAAGCAGGATGTTCCGTCCTTGCAGTTTCACGGAATTGTTCAGTTTCTCTAACCACTCCTTGAAGAGGATGCCTGTCACCCAAGCCTTGCGGTTGGCTCGGTACGTTACCGGAAGCGCCACCTTGTCTATTCCTTTGAAACACCGCGGCTTCGCAGACTTGCCGATCAGAAGCGGCTTCAACTTCTCTCCGCAACACGGTCACGCGCTCTTTTAACATCTTGATGCCTTTGCGGGGATCGCCACGAACAACCATCGACCGCTCAGGCAAGGCACAGTAATACAGGCCAGTTTCATCTGCGTTGTAGATGTCTGCTGGAAGATAACCAGCAGTCAGCTCCGACAGACACATCGTCCACTCAGCGACAACGTCCTCTGGCACCTCGGCTGCCTCGCCACACAGAGCCGCCCACTTGACACTGTGTCTCTTTTGCGATACCTGCAGCCAGCTGTTGGTAGAGTCGTCGTGGCCAGACATTGCCATAGCAAGCATCACGGCTTTCTCCTAAAACACAATTGCAAACATATTGAGTTCATTGATGGATGTAAATAAAACATATTTTGCACAAGATAAAACACATAATAAGCAGAAGGCTTATTATAAGTTGGTTAAAAACAAGGCTTTCATTTTTTTAAATCGAAAACATTTTAATTCGTGAAACCCAATCACAAGCCATTATAAACATCATAGTAAGCTGCTTTACCCACTAACCCTACCGCTATTAATTCAGCATTCCCAGGTATATTTATGTTTTACAAAATATTGCATTTGAAACCTAAGTTCAAATGACGGACAAGGAAAATGCAAATGGTGACATACCTGAATCAGTTTTCCACTGACTGGAAGTTCTTTGCTCCGGGCAGCACAGAACCACTCACACACCAGGAGATTCAGTTTGTCGTAGATGGTTTTGCGTTTCTTTACGTACTTTAGGTCGGATCGACCGCCTGTCTCCCATTCCCGCATGACCGCTTCTCTTTCGGAATGAATGCGGCATATCTGTGTCTTGCCGCAGCCGATATCATTTGCAATCGCGCGACAAGACACTTCACTATCAAGTCGCCGTAACAGATCAACTCGCCGCTGTAGGCTCAAAATTTTCCTCTTCCCTTCACTTGCCATGACTAGAGTAGAAACGCGTGCTGATCGAACAAATGTAAAACGGAATGTAAAAACATCTGTGGGTTGAACTCGCACGGGTTGCAGCTCGCGGTCCCTTGTGATTCGACAAAAACAACACTCCCAGCATGCACTGTGCAGGAAATGGGCGACGCCATCTTTAAAAATATCGTTTACAACAATAAAATGTTGTTTATTTTGGAGAAAACAAACCCAAATCGGTATGACTGTCCGCTTTAGCAGTGGAATAATAAAAAAATGTGACATATCCTTTGAAAAGCAATCGGGACTTTGGAAAAGTGTCCGTTCCTCGTAGGTGGCCGCTCATCTCGGGTGTTTGTTAACTGAGTAGTTAGGATGGAAGACTAAGGGGAGAGACAGATGTCGGATCTGGCAGAAACATCCCCTGGCAGAAAAATAACAATCATGGCCCAGTTTCAATACCAACCTTCCCCCCATAGCTTTATGCAGAGACCCGTCAACCCGTCATTTGGACGGGTAAAACCTGTTGTGGACGGGTAGAAAATATGGGTGGACAGGTACAAAATGGAGCAAGTCTCCCAAAACCATAGACATTGTCATTTTTGCCTTAAAAGTGAGTGTAAATGGTGTCACGTGTGTTAGTAACTTAGTAGTACATGTTAGGTCATCAGACACATTTAAAGTTTGTAAACTGGCTTAACAGTTGACATCCATGTGTCCTCCAAAACATGTGTGACTGGCAAAAATGTTGTCCTGCATAAAGCACTGCTTCCCCTTGGACTTCAGGGACAGTGTAACAATAATCCACATACACAAGGCAACGGCCTCAAAGACCCAAACGTCAGTCATTGTAAACATGTACCTGATGATGCTGAAGAGAAACTGTGATGGGTGCAAGTGTTCTGTTTGCGCAGTGTCGCCATCACGGTAGCTGACTGTGTCGAGGTAGATGCACTGCATGCTGGGACAGGTGGGGGGATGCTCCGAGACGATGGCGTGAAGCAGCCGGTGTACTTGGTGAGACAACACCGTGCTCTCACTCCGCTATAACAACAGCACGACTCACATCACTCGATCACAACAACAGCACGACTCACATCACTCGATCACAACAACAGCATGACTCACATCACTCGATCACAACAACAGCATGACTCACATCACTCATCGCAACAATAGCATGACTCACATCACTCATCACAACAACAGCATGACTCACATCACTCATCGCAACAACAGCATGACTCACATCACTCATCGCAACAACAGTATGACTCACATCACTCGATCATAACAACAGCATGACTCACATCACCCGATCACAACAACAGTATGACTCACATCACTCTATCACAACAACAGCATGACTCACATCACTCGATCATAACAACAGCATGACTCACATCACTCGATCACAACAACAGCACGACTCACATCACTCTATCACAACAACAGCATGACTCACATCACTCTATCACAACAACAGTACGACTCACATCACTCTATCACAACAACAGCATGACTCACATCACTCGATCATAACAACAGTATGACTCACATCACTCGATCACAACAACAGCATGACTCACATCACTCGATCATAACAACAGCATGACTCACATCACTCGATCATAACAACAGCATGACTCACATCACCCAATCACAACAACAGTATGACTCACATCACTCTATCACAACAACAGCATGACTCACATCACTCTATCACAACAACAGCATGACTCACATCATTCAATTGCAACAACAGCATGACTCACATCACTTATCGCAACAACAGCATGACTCACATCACTCAATTGCAACAACAGCATGACTCACATCACTCATCGCAACAACAACATGACTCACATCACTCATCACAACAACAGCATGACTCACATCACTCATCGCAACAACAGCATGACTCACATCATTCAATTGCAACAACAGCATGACTCACATCACTCATCGCAACAACATGACTCACATCATTCCATCAATAACAACATCACAATTGCATCACTTGATCAACAACAGCATGACTCACGTCATAATCAACTGAATTAACATCTACCAGCGGTTACCACTGACTAATATCAACCAGGTAACATAATAGACAATCTCATTGTAAGGTAAAAGTGTTAGATTATGTTATATGTGACATTATGTAGAATGGATTAGGAGGAAAACAATATAAGTGAGGATCCAGGTTAGTGAACACTCAAAATCCATAACATATTCCTCACTTACTTTTATTTTGGAAAATTTTACAACAAACCAAAGGATCACAACTCACAGGCTGGTGCGGAAATGTAGTTTGACAAAATGTTGCGTGTTTCACCAGTAGGATGTGGAAATGTAGTTTGACAAAATGTTGCGTGTTTCACCGGTAGGATGTGGAAATGTAGTTTGACAAAATGTTGCGTGTTTCACCAGTAGGATGTGGAAATGTAGTTTGACAAAATGTTGCGTGTTTCACCAGTAGGATGCGGAAATGTAGTTTGACAAAATGTTGTGTGTTTCACCAGTAGGATGTGGAAATGTAGTTTGACAAAATGTTGTGTGTTTCACCAGTAGGATGTGGAAATGTAGTTTGACAAAATGTTGTGTGTTTCACCAGTAGGATGTGGAAATGTAGTTTGACAAAATGTTGTGTGTTTTACCAGTAGGATGTGGAAATGTAGTTTGACAAAATGTTGCGTGTTTCACCAGTAGGATGTGGAAATGTAGTTTGACAAAATGTTGCGTGTTTCACCAGTAGGATGTGGAAATGTAGTTTGACAAAATGTTGCGTGTTTCACCAGTAGGATGTGGAAATGTAGTTTGACAAAATGTTGCATGTTTCACCAGGAGGATGTGGAAATGTAGTTTGACAAAATGTTGCATGTTTTACCAGTAGGATGCGGCTGAGCATGAGGTGAAGGAGTCTCGCAGTTGGGTATCTCGTCGTGGACACAGAGAGGGCGACAATCTCTGTCGCGTAGAACAGCTCGCCATCGTCAAGACACGCTTCAAACATGGCGCATGTTGGGTAGGCAAAGGGCAGACGCATCTTTGTTTTTGCCTGTAGCGAGAAAAAGGTAGAAATAAATGTTGATAGTGCGTGGTATTCAGTCTTTAGAGGGCAATTTCACCAGGATTCTCATATGTTCGTAAGTCCGGTTTTGCTCTCTAAGATTGACCTTCTCCTTAACTGTGATATAATTGTCAATGCCAGCATGTTATGCTTGACAACAGAAATGTGTTCTTTGTCATACCTGGGCATTTATTTAACTTTTAAATGCTCTTTCAATTTAAAATAGTTTTTATTTATTGCTGGATTTTCTTGTGGTTTGATATCCTAGTGAAACGGCCTCCTGGATCAGACGTACCACCATAAACCTCTGCCATGACAGACCCATACGTTCCAACATTAACGCAACTCATACGAAACATTTCGGAAACTACAGGAAAAACTATTGCTGACATAAGTGCGAATAGATTAGTATGCGGAGAAGAGACCTGTCAAAAGCTACAAAAAGCAGCAAGATGCATGTGACTTCCAAACGTGTTGGCTATTGAGAACAACTGACCTCTGTTGAACTCTTCACAAACGGTGACATCAGTGCTGGAGGGCCACACTCCTGGAAGTAAACAACAATGCAATTAAAGAACAACAACTACAAGAAGCGGCAGTAAGTTTACTAGTGACATGTTACTGAGTACGACATGTTACTGACTATGACATGTTACTGACTATGACATGTTATTGACTATGACATGATAGTGATGTTACTGACTATGACATGTTAACGACTATGAATCGCATAATAGGTTACAATGGATGGCGATACATAAAATAGCACCTTGTTACTGATTCAAATAAGTGGTTATGTAAATAGGTTATCTTTTTCTTTATACACTGTAGAAGAAGCAACCATCTGCAGACTTACAGAACAGTGGTCAGAGGGAGATTCTTAAGTACTTGTATTCGTAAAACCTATCACAGTACATCTGGTGTAAGAAGGGGACCTGCCAGTACCTTTTGTTTTTTGCAGGGCACTGCCATAGTGCCATCCAACTCATCCACACAGGGCGACTTGCGTTTTGTAGGAGTCCTCACAGAAACACTGCCGACTAGTGCCTTTTTAGGACTGACCACACTGGCCTCTGTAATTGTGTTCCGAGCCAAACTCCACGGTGGAGACATCGGGTAAACACCGAAACTGTGTCGTGCACTGTCATTTTCTGGTCTGGAAATTTTCTGCACAATTTCCATGTCTTGTGATGAAGTCTTCTGGTTGACTTTGATATCATGTGGTGAGCTCTTATGCACAATTTCCATGTTTTGCAATGAACTCTTCTCGACAACTTTACCCACGACTGTCAAAACTTTTCCTACGACTGTCATTTTCTGTTTTGTCCTTCCAGATTCTTCTGACTCCGTCTTCTGGCCTTGGATTCGATAATCTACCTCTGTCCCCGTCTTTTCACCTGGCAATAACTTTGCTGATAGAACTTTCCCTACGACGACTGGCGTACCTTTAGTCTGTCTAAGCTGACCTTTCACCTCTGACTTCTGCCCCTGACATCCTGTCTTTGGTGTGATATGACCATCTCTGTCTTGACTGTTTAAGTCTCCCAGAACACGAGCTGCATTCCTGTTGTGAGTCTGTGGGGCACGCAGGACCTCACAGAAGTTCCCTAATAGGGTCTGCCCTTTCTGTAGGGGTTTTTTTTTCCTTTGTTTCCTCACCAGCTCCGTATCTGACAAGGATGGACGGCTGTGTTGGTTCTGACCTCGTGACAGTGATGTCACAACTTTTGTTCTCTGCAGTGAATCTTGTCCTGAAATATCAGACATTCACACTATACATATTGATAAAACATTGTTTTCAAGGTACATCACTACAGGCAGTTAAATGGAATGTGTTTCTTTTATTCTTTTAGAAAACCAAAAACACAGTGGTGTAAGGCATTAGATTGAAATAATGACATCTCACCAACATAATTGAAAAACCATCCAATAGTGTCAGGCACAAAGTTTCAAAATACAGTTTGCTGTCCCCAGAATTAGATCCAAAGTGTTCAGCCCAATCAATAAGTTTTGACTTGGGAAAGAAAAAAATTTTTTACTTATCAAGACCGTTTTTGTAAACAACATTCAATAATTAAAACCCTGAATTGTCTACAAGAAAATGATGTGTACAACAAGACATAGAACAAATAAATTGGTATACATCATCCACCTGCAAACTAAATCAGGACTCACCTGACATGGCAGACTGGGAGGCAGATCGCACCGGCAGACGCGGAGGCCTCGGTGCTCTTCGTGTCTTCGATGCTGTGGTCTTCACTGTCACCTCCGTGTTGATGTCCTTGGAGGCAAGGGGACGGACAGGTGACAGGGTGGCAGGTGACACGTCCGAGTCCGTGACACTGCTCGATGTGACAGTCAAACCAGAGGACTGAGACGAGAAGAGAGAGCACGGGGAGAGCTGCGGCCACACGACCACGCCGTCCACTGTCCTGTAGTGCTCCATGTCTGGTGGCTGCTCCTAGTGAGACACAAGCGTTGACATTTTGCCAAATGCTCGACAGTATTCATAAACAAGGTTATTATAATTTTATTATATACCAACTTTATAATTTTATTTTATACCAACATGTACAGTCGCGCCTCGTCATAACGCGCCTCGTTATAACGCGAATTGGATATAATGCGGTCAGTCGTGGACTCCGAATTTATGCAGCCAGGGAAAAAATGGGCCCTACAGCTAACAGTAACGCTGTAATTAACTGTCACTTATTTTTATGAAGTTCTCATGTTTGTCTTGTACAGGTGTAACTAGAAACAATTTAATGATATAAAGAAATTTAACACAGAAGTGCAACTGCGTTGCTGAGTTCATTGTTTGTTGTGCCCCTGGCTTCTGCTCTGCCGTCACGGCACCAATCCAATCGTTTTCAAACCGATCTATTGTGTAACTAGCGCTTGGTTCGTGTGGTGATTTCTTTAAGTGTTTGTTTAAAACGTGACCAATTCCCTTGATTGCATTTAATTAACTTTAGGCACAGTAAATTTGGTGCAAAGCATTGTTTGTTTGCACCAACATCAGGGCTGCCTACTTGAACACAATATTTTTCCATAATGATCAGAGGGGGATGTGACGGCGTGTTTGGGGGACCCAACCCTTACACTAGAGCAACAATTTTACCCTTGGTCTAGGGACAACCACCACAGCCCACAGCTGTCATTTACTGATAAATTGCAAGTCAATTGTTACATTTTCTTAGGCACGACCACTGGGTATGAAGTTGTCAGGACATCAGTTTAAGTGTCCACAGTTCTTATCTCCGTAATACAGGAGCAGTTTCCATACTACCGTAATCTGAGATCAAGTTCCGTAATGATTACGAAAAAATCCCTAATGGTAGTTAATAATAATCCCTGAGATATCAATCGCGTTTGTCTCCTGCCAGTTCACCGGTGTGTAAATGGCAATTAAATTGCTTACGAATCGGATGATGGCGAACAATATGATACTGAAATGGCAGGCTAACAGTTGTTTTCACTACGCCTATGAAAAAACATTTACTTGTGCACAAATATACGAACTTGAAACGCAGTAGCCACGAACCACGGTGAATTGCATTATAAATTGGCGCGGTAAATGTGCGATCTACATTTAAATTTTGGGATTGATTGAAAGATGAAATCAAGCCAATAGTGAGCGTAACTAGTATAGGTATTAATATTTTACTGACTTCGGCAAACCCATTTGGCTGCTGAGTTCTAGGTTACTTTAGACCGCAATAGCAGTAATGTATTATCGCTTAGTTTGCATCGCCAGGCGAGGCTCGTTGGCTCTGAATTTATTTCAAAACTGTACACTATTCGCAAGTTTTACTCAGTTCAACACTTTTGACAGTGTATAATATTTTAATGTAATACACATTTACGTTGGTTGTCAATTAGTTTTATAAATCACTCATGTATAGACATTGGCTTCGGTTTCTGTTGTGGCGTTTGGGTGGTGGCGGAACATAATGTATAATGCGCCTCATTTATCAAATGGTTCTATTTTGTGAACCCCAACTACTGTGTTATACCGAGGCGTGACTGTAGTTAGATTGACTTTGGGTGCATTTTCGGTGTGAAAAGTAAACAAATTAGCAGCATGGCAATTATCTGGCCAGTTCTGGCTGTTCCTGATGAGCATGCAGTAGCTGACACGCCAGATGTGCAGGCTGCTCCTGATGAGCATGCAGTAGCTGACACGCCAGATGTGCAGGCTGCTCCTGATGAGCATGCAGTAGCTGACACGCCAGATGTGCAGGCTGCTCCTGATGAGCATGCAGTAGCTGACACGCCAGATGTGCAGGCTGCTCCTGATGAGCATGCAGTAGCTGACACGCCAGATGTGCAGGCTGCTTTCCCGATGAGCATGCAGTAGCTGACACGCCAATGTGCAGGCTGCTCCTGATGAGCATGCAGTAGCTGACACGCCAGATGTGCAGGCTGCTCCTGATGAGCATGCAGTAGCTGACACGCCAGATGTGCAGGCTGCTCCTGATGAGCATGCAGTAGCTGACACGCCAGATGTGCAGGCTGCTCCTGATGAGCATGCAGTAGCTGACACGCCAGATGTGCAGGCTGCTCCTGATGAGCATGCAGTAGCTGACACGCCAGATGTGCAGGCTGCTCCTGATGAGCATGCAGTAGCTGACACGCCAGATGTGCAGGCTGTTCCTGATGAGCATGCAGTAGCTGACATGCCAGATGTGCAGGCTGTTCCTGATGAGCATGCAGTAGCTGACACGCCAGATGTGCAGGCTGTTCCTGATGAGCATGTAGTAGTTGACACGCCAGATGTGCAGGCTGCTCCTGATGAGCATGCAGTAGCTGACACGCCAGATGTGCAGGCTGCTCCTGATGAGCATGCAGTAGCTGACACGCCAGATGTGCAGGCTGTTCCTGATGAGCATGCAGTAGTTGACACGCCAGATGTGCAGGCTGCTCCTGATGAGCATGCAGTAGCTGACACGCCAGATGTGCAGGCTGCTCCTGATGAGCATGCAGTAGCTGACACGCCAGATGTGCAGGCTGTTCCTGATGAGCATGCAGTAGCTGACATGCCAGATGTGCAGGCTGTTCCTGATGAGCATGCAGTAGCTGACACGCCAGATGTGCAGGCTGCTCCTGATGAGCATGCAGTAGCTGACACGCCAGATGTGCAGGCTGCTCCTGATGAGCATGCAGTAGCTGACACGCCAGATGTGCAGGCTGCTCCTGATGAGCATGCAGTAGCTGACACGCCAGATGTGCAGGCTGCTCCTGATGAGCATGCAGTAGCTGACACGCCAATGTGCAGGCTGCTCCTGATGAGCATGCAGTAGCTGACACGCCAGATGTGCAGGCTGTTCCTGATGAGCATGCAGTAGCTGACACGCCAGATGTGCAGGCTGCTCCTGATGAGCATGCAGTAGCTGACACGCCAGATGTGCAGGCTGCTCCTGATGAGCATGCAGTAGCTGACACGCCAGATGTGCAGGCTGCTCCTGATGAGCATGCAGTAGCTGACACGCCAGATGTGCAGGCTGTTCCTGATGAGCATGCAGTAGCTGACACGCCAGATGTGCAGGCTGCTCCTGATGAGCATGCAGTAGCTGACACGCCAGATGTGCAGGCTGCTCCTGATGAGCATGCAGTAGCTGACACGCCAGATGTGCAGGCTGCTCCTGATGAGCATGCAGTAGCTGACACGCCAGATGTGCAGGCTGTTCCTGATGAGCATGCAGTAGCTGACACGCCAGATGTGCAGGCTGCTCCTGATGAGCATGCAGTAGCTGACACGCCAGATGTGCAGGCTGCTCCTGATGAGCATGCAGTAGCTGACACGCCAGATGTGCAGGCTGCTCCTGATGAGCATGCAGTAGCTGACACGCCAGATGTGCAGGTGCTCCTGATGAGCATGCAGTAGCTGACACGCCAGATGTGCAGGCTGTTCCTGATGAGCATGCAGTAGCTGACACGCCAGATGTGCAGGCTGCTCCTGATGAGCATGCAGTAGCTGACACGCCAGATGTGCAGGCTGCTCCTGATGAGCATGCAGTAGCTGACACGCCAGATGTGCAGGCTGCTCCTGATGAGCATGCAGTAGCTGACACGCCAGATGTGCAGGCTGTTCCTGATGAGCATGCAGTAGCTGACATGCCAGATGTGCAGGCTGCTCCTGATGAGCATGCAGTAGCTGACACGCCAGATGTGCAGGCTGCTCCTGATGAGCATGCAGTAGCTGACACGCCAGATGTGCAGGCTGCTCCTGATGAGCATGCAGTAGCTGACACGCCAGATGTGCAGGCTGTTCCTGAGGAGCATGCAGTAGCTGACGCAACAGCAAATCTGAAGAATGAATCTCCAACACACAGAAGTTCAAAGCGTTTGCGTAGAGCGAATGTCAGACTTTGTGACTATGTCTGTTGATGTTGTGAATCTACTTGGACTTTGAAAGTTTCAATTGTGAACAACACATAGATTTCTGCTGATGTTACAAATCTACGTGGACTTTATCAACAATAGACTTTGTGCCTATATCAGTTGATGTAGCAAATCTACTTGGTCTTTGAACGTTTCGATTTTTAAAATATTAATTAACATTTTGTTTGCAGTGCAACGTTTATATTGCAATAACTATTACTATTAGTTGCAGTTAATTGTGTTGTACATGTGTTATTTTTGTTTGCTGGTTTGTTTTGAGGCAAAAGATGTGACGAAATAGTGTATGCTCCGCGACAGGGTGCAGCAAGGAGTGGCCCCTGCATGGGCGTTGTCCGTCAGCCATGATTGTTAAATGATGTTCGTTGATTACTAATGACAATTAAAGACATTTAAACCGAGATCTTCACAGCACTCTCTGGCAGCAGGATGAATATGTGATTTTTTTCAATTTCAGATCCTCTGATTTTTCTTGATCACATCTATGGTTAAATAATTTTATAATAATCATACAATAAATTGTCAAGTTAGCTTCAAGCAGGTTGTGATCCAAATTGGAAAATCTAGAAGTGAACATTTGGGGGTCCCCAGTATCCTTTGGCATAACATTCTGCTTTTCTTTTGATTGATTGTGAGAACCAATTTTGACGGCTGGGATTGGAGTCATTGGATATTGAAGTATCCTTGAATGAGAGACGTGTTCAATTTGTTTCCAATACGGTACAAAACAGTGTCACACTGAATGTTTATTAGCAACCGAAACGGTACATTGTTTAAATTAATTTTATATTATACATTAATGTCATTGTCATGTAAACATAGGACAAACACCTAATATGAATTTTATTTATTTATAATTTTATCCTTGATAAATCTAATTTATTATTATCTTAAATATTTTAATCATTAGCATAATAATTATTATATTTAATATTATCTTCTAGTTATATATATTTATTTAATTACACTGTTATTACTAATTTTATTTGTATTCTTGTGAACTATATATTTTATCTAAAGCTTCATTGCATGTATACATGCACGAAGGAGTGTGTTGGGTGATGATGTCCCAATGAAAATCACGCTATTCCTTGTGACATGGTTACCATCATGAAATAAACCTTCTACTACTACTAAATTGGTAGATATGACATGTGATCTATGATGCTTACCCCAAGGAGGCAGTCGCTGATGTAGACAGGCTTCAGACACGGGACACCGAGCTGTCGATACGGCCTCAACATGTCAGCAAAACACATTGAGCCATCGTGGAAGATGTGTGTGAGCATGGACAGTTTGCTGTGTGCCGCTGGATGTCTGAGCTCGTCCACTTTGGCCCCCCCGCATTCAAGTAGCCTTCGATAACAATAAGCACAGGTCATCACTTGTATGAAGTTGTATTTCACAATGGTTTTTGTCTCCTTCAAATCACACCAATTTATTCATTACGAATAATTGTTTTTCTTAACCTATTTTATTTTTAATTGTAGACAAAGTTTTATACTTTACATAAAAAATTTATAATGTAAATCATGGTTTTTTCTCAATACAAATGCCATGGTACATCAAACTTAAAAACACCAAATTTATTTGTAGGAATCAAAACAATTTCAGGATAAATTTACCAAATTTACTATAAACTGACCTCTTAAACACAGCCTTTGGTTGGGTGTGTTTCACAAGTATAGCTACCCTCCATCCATGGAATGTTCCTCGCCGGGGTGTTGCATTCTTTGCCCTACATCTTTGGGGGGCCGTCAGCATCCACCGTATGTTGGGGGGTACCTCGGGGGCATTCTTCGGGCCCCACTCATACGCATTCTCCTCTACCCAGTGACCCGTGTGATAACTGTCGTGGATGTACTCGACTCTCAGGATCCACTTCCCTGGAAGGTGGAGAGGCAGCTGAACAACTCTTATTAAGTCAAAAATAATTAGTCGTAACTTGTCTAAACAATCATTGCTTAAAGTGGCAATAACAAGATAACTGTTTATTAATTACAAAAGCAAACACTGTAGTGATGGCATGTATTCAGATTTCAGACCCTGAATGCTTGTGAATACCCAATAAATTGACCAATTATGTTTTGAGAGATGAGACACATATAATTGTTATCTATACAGAACGCATGTTTTTTGTAAATAAACAGTTATTTTTTGTACTACATATTTCATACAGAAGATAATAAAATATATTTTAGATGCCTGAATACATAATCATTATGATAGCAAAATTGTTGTACTTGAAAAGAAAGTAGCAAAATATCCCAAATTTACATTACAACTGCAGCACAGCTATGTAGCAGATTATACTGTGTCTGAAATAAAATGAGTGAAGAAATAGATTGTGGAGTAATGCCTAATTGCATATGGAAAGCAGTGAGTCACATGTGGAGACTATAAAGTCTAACTAGTTCTGACAATATGAGAACAACGAACCCATAGCACAGCCCATGAGAAACTTCTCTGTGCGAGCCGGAAGTTTGCATACAATATGTGAACAGTCTCGCTGGAACTGCTGCAACCACAACAATAGTTAACAACTTAAACATATTGGATGTCTACAGCATGCACACTCTTAAATGTTACCATTTTGAAACACCTATAATTTTCACATAACAATACCTATAATTTTAAGACAATAAAATGATGCTGTACGTTTTAAGTATTAAAAATTGTTGACATAACATGTGAAAGTTTGCTTACATACACAACATTTTGTTAATCACTTGTGCACTGCACGGTGCAGTTTTTCAATATGCTCTCCTTCTGAATGCCTACCTTAGACTCATTATAGATGCCACCAAGTGTCTCAATCTTCAGGCTCAGTTCACTGCGTTCTTTGCGTGAGAATCCAGTTAGGACAAAGCCATGGTGACTTCGCCTTCTGTCAGGCGCCATGTCACCTGTCTGAAATTTGAACATCACAATTATAATCTACATCTACATTACTAATGGGAAGAACAATTTGATATATAATTCTGTGGACCATGTTCATTTCAGGGATAGTAACAGGCAGTTTAAAAGCAAAACAAAAGAAAATGTATAAGTTTATCATAGTTTGATATTTCTGGGCTAAGGGCTTTGCACTCTGCTCCTTCCAAGACCTGTCAAGTTGCAGGGAACACATGAGGGATGCAGATGCAGTGAATGCTCTCCAGCTGAGATGGTATAATGCTAGCGAGTTCCAGTCACTAACTATGCATGGAAAGTAGATTCTTTTATTTTGTATGACAAGTAGATGTATTGTGATAGTTTGGCAGACTGACACTGACTGACAGTGATTTTATGCTGTTGCGCTTATTTAAATGCTGGAGATCTTTTATAAAATAACACAGTGTGGGTCTCTTTTGTCTGCCCGTCTCCGTATCCTGTTGCTCTGAACATAGTTCCTCCAGTTTGGCACGTATTTCTTGCCGGACATTATGGACCTTTGGTGGTTGAGATTTAATTTTTTATTTCGCCTTGGTGTGATGGGGAAATTATGCATAAATGGAACTGCTCGCCATTGCTTTTTTCTGATCGCTGCAGCCAATGGTTTGTTTATAAAATACCAGTATACAATTGTTGCAATATTTAAACTAATTTTTTGTGACAATATTATGTGAGTTGCTAAAACTCGCTATACTGCTTCAACTGTGGAATGTTTCCTCAATTGCCAATGTTACCACAATACTATGACAAAGAAGAAGACTGAAATATTTCACTTCTGATATTATAATGCTTTAATTTCAATGGAAAATGCAAACATTAAAACAATGGCAACGGCAGTGCTTACACTTATTGATAATTCCCGTAAATTGAGCCAGTTGAACTGTGGAATCCAATTACAGAACATGTGAAATCATGGGTCGTTGTTTGTTGGGCAGGTCTGTCCTAGTCCTAGACAGTGATAGATGTGCCCTGGGAAATTCATATTTGATATCAAATCAAATTGAAACCAGTATCAAAACGCAGAAAAACACGAACTGTCATCTCAGATCTGTTGTCATTTACCAGCCCTGGTGCCACGCTGCATAAAAAACATAATTTCACCTCACTTAAAGTTAAGTGTTAACGTCTTAAGTTTTAACACTAAACATCCTCACAAAAATTCAGACAATGTGCATAATGCTATTTCTACCGGGTACTCTCTCGTTGCACGGGGAAAGGCGGACGAACAGGTTGTTGTGGTCTTTACGTCTACTACGACTACGTCATCCACTACTAACTAGTACTAGCGTAACGCCTTCTTTCAAACATACACTGCAGTGATTGAGAACGTCACGCATCACGGCATCGTCGCCCGTGTCGTCAACACGCGGGACGTGGCAAAATTCACAAGAACGTCATCGCAGCATATAGAGCGCTATATTTTCTGTAGCATTTTTCATTGCAAACACACCAAAATTCTTACGGAGAGGCTAACTTAGTCTACAACAAATTTAAAACAAATCACCTAAAAGAAACTCCCGCAACTTCTCTTAGGTCAAGGTCGGCTAGTATTGAAGTGCTACAAAGACGCCGCCTGTTGGATTGTTTTTCCTTAAACAGTGTCGCCATCTAGCAGATAATACACCATTAACCCCCAAGCAGACTACCCAGTCTGTGAACCGTTGAATAAAAATTACGACAAAACTGGCCTATTAGGAAGAGGACTACATCTCCAGAAAGATACAGATCAAATTCGAATGTTTGCCAGGGTTAGCTATCAATAGGATATTATCTGACTTCAAAAGTGTGGCCTGCTGACTCTACGAGATGGTAGAAAAGGGCCGATATGCATGAAGTAATTTTAAACTTAGTGGATTTGGTTGTAAGACAGTAGACTGCTAAGCAGAATTAATTATCCAAACGAATATCAGGGTTGAAGAAGAAATTAGTGATTATAAAAAATGGGCCAAAAGGCCCTGAAGTCCTTTGGACTTGGTGGCGTTACCAGGATTTTGCACTGGAGGGGGCCATCTGTCAACCAAGCAAACTCTACATATATATACACACTGTATATGTAAATATAATATACATACCGGGGTATATAAAACATATATATATATATATATATATATATATAGTCTGTTTTATAGTTATATATATATATATATATATATATATATATATATATATATATATATATATATATAATATAAATATATATATATATACAAAACATATATACATATATATTTATACAGCTATATATATATATATATATATATATATATATATATATATACATATATATACATATATATATATATATATCCAAGTTCACTGACCAATGTAGCTGGCAGTTCTGCAAAATAATTCACAAAGGCATCAAAGTTGGAAAGTAAGAGAGAAACGACACAATATTAAAGAAACACAAACCCATAACACATATACATAATATCCGCCTATAGCCGGCCACATCATTCCCCACACTACTCTCCCAAAACTACTGACAAAGACCATGACAAATACCAACATGTAGTCACTTACTCTGATGAAACAATAATTATACATTCTTACCTTAACATGGATGATGATGCATTGGCATTTAACCAGTAACTTCACAATATGTAACATTGCTGCCTATTACAATTTATAAATTCACTATAAGAAATTTCAATTACCCAATGCAAAGTCGAGTTCACGTGTTACCCCGGGTATACATGCATGCACTAGAGATGATAGCATTAACTGAGAAACAACAGAAGGTCCAGGTTTACAAAAACAACCTGGTAATAAGAATCGGAGGTTGGAGTAAAGGAACTGGAGGGGAAAGGAGGCGAGGAAGACCAAAATTGCAATGGGGGATTGCATTAAAAGATACCTAGAAAGGGTGGAAGAAGAATGGAGAAAATGAGCAACAGACAAAAGGAACTGGAGACTGCTGATAGAGAATGTAGTGAGAGAAAAGTGAGAGGAAGAAAACAGACATTGGAAACGAAAATCATGGTCAACTCACCCTGACAACAGGGGTGCCAAGAAAAGAACAACAACAATATGTAATTTTACCCTAGTCTAGTAACCGGGCAACTATTATTTTGAATCCTTAAAGCTGCCACTGGACTGCCAGATGGAATACCAATGGTTTCTAGGCAGGCCGCCTGGCCTTCAATGTGTGGCTGTGTGGCAGTCTCAAATACACAAGTAAGGTCAATTATCAGTTAGCGTGGCAGGCCACCTAGCTTCCAGCATTGGGGTCAAGTGAGGCACCTGTGAATACCCAAGAATTGTTTCCCAGCTTGTCCAGGCAGACACAGGCAAAATGTAGACATATAGCTTTTTGGGAGGCCATGAGGTGCCCTTAGAAACATTAAATCAAATACAAATGTTTTCTGTATTACGTATGTCCCCTATGCAAAATTTGAGATAAAGTTACACAAGTTTTTTACAAGTTTTTTTTACAAGTTTTGGGGCTTTCAAAAAATTCAAATGCATATACTGTAGTAGCAGTACCTTAATACATGTCTATTCCAAATAAAATAAAAAATCCTAAACAGTTTTTGAGATATGTATGGGAGCTAAAAGGTGGCAGATGGTGGACATAGAGTGATGTCATAAGTCCACTGGACACTCAGTCAAAAAGAAAAAATGAGCCAAGAGATCCTGAAGTAATCTGGACTATAACAATTAATTGTGAGTTTGTAATTATTAAAGACATTTTGTGTGAATAATAGTCACTGCACAGTTTCATCAGTGTAATCTCCAAATTGGCATCTTCTATGGTTATTTATACAAGATGACCAGAAACACACCCAAATTGTGTGAAAGCAGCAAAGAACTGGTCATTAGTGCTCTAAATCAAGATGGAGTCACAGTGTGTACCCGTGGTACTTCCACTCCACTCAGCCAGCCTAGTGATTAGAATGCAGTGTATATTTAACTAAATAGTTGTCCAAGATAAAAATATTCTGTATTCACCTACAGTTGATGATTATCTTTAACTAATAGACACAACATACACACAATTTTAACAATAGTGAAAATAAAAAGCACACTTTGCATTTATAGAATATTTACATTTGAAGATATAACAGTTTAACAGGGATCTATTGGGTCATTGACAATCTCTGCCAGACACCAGTTATAGATTAGACAACATGTCAGTGCCACAATAGTAGGCAGGGACTACCCTGCTCCACTAGTGGGGTGGAGACTCTCGGGGAGAGGTCTGTGAATACACACATCACAGAGGAGGCTTTCCATCACTCTCCAGTAGCTGCAAGTACAGGCAGAAACAGGCAAATTGTGTGACCATTTAGCTTTTTGGGAGGCCCTGAGATTCCCTTACAATAAACATTTCAAATAAAAAGTTCTTGTGTATGGTACTACCCTGATATAATAATAATTACCCCCGGGGTAGGTCACTTCTGTTGTGCAAAATTAGAGAACAAGTTACTGAATTGTTTTGCAAAAATTGTCAAACTGAAAGTTTACCACTTTTGTGGCCCATAGGGACCTTTAGAGTGATCAGTCAAATTTAGATTTATCATGCACAGTGCCAGTACTCTAAGCAAAATTTGAAAAACAGATCCTCAGAGGTTTCTAGGATATGGCAGCTAACAACAGACATCGTACAGTGTGATGCCATACGTCCATTCAACCTTTGGAGGCAATGGAATAAAAATGCAATATATATATACTAGATTAGCTGAAGTTTATAAACATTTTCAGAAGAGGATTTAAGTTTCACCTGTAGAAGGTAGTCATTGATGTACATGAGGGGCAGACATGGAGTTCCTTTCTGTCGAAATGCCTTCAGAATCCCAGCAAAAGCGGGTGTCTCATCGTGGAAAACATGGGTGAGACCAGTACCACGTCTACTGTCTACAGGCATCGCAACCATTTCTACCTTTGCATCACCACATTCAAGCAATCTTCAACAGAAACAAAAAAATTACATGTACGCAAAAGACTAAAAAATTTACAACAGTTTCATATTAAGTTTCTAGGATTGTTTTCATAATAAGCTGCTTCCTCGGTTATATAATTTTATTATATACTAAAAAAAGACTATATCCCAAATCAATTACAATATGCAAGCTGATGTATTCAATATTAATATTTTAGCTATGTTTAATGACATTATCCAAAGAACTATTACATTACATTCAACTGAGCCAAGCAAAAGAATGAATGATAATATAATATGCACATAATAAGTTCATATGTAGCGTTTAATGTTAACTAAATCAAGTACTACTTCTTCTAAATTTCTACCACATTTTTCATGTCATTTGAGTAACAAAGTACAACAGTGTCACCATACCTGCAAAAGAGCGCCTTAGATGATTGCTCTTTCACAAATAATGCCACCCTCCAATTACTGAATGCTCCCCCATGAGACTTGGCCAACTTCATCCTCCACCTGTGAGGTGCTGTCAGGAACGAGTTGAGTGTCACGAGAACGAGTACAGTGTCACGAGAACGAGTACAGTGTCACGAGAACAAGTTGAGTGTCACGAGAACAAGTACAGTGTGATGAGAACGAGTACAGTGTCATGAGAACGAGTACAGTGTCATGAGAACAAGTACAGTGTCAAGAGAACAAGTACAGTGTCATGAGAACGAGTACAGTGTCATGAGAACGAGTACAGTGTCATGAGAACGAGTACAGTGTCATGAGAACAAGTACAGTGTCATGAGAACAAGTACAGTGTCAGAGAACAAGTACAGTGTCAGAGGAACATGTACAGTGTCACTGAGAATCAAGTCGTATCACCCCGAGAAGCAAGTACGGGGTGTCACCCGGACACAAGTACAAGTTACGTGAACAAGTACAGTGTCATGTGAACAAGTACAGTGTCATGAGTACAAGTACAGTGTCATGAGAACAAGTACAGTGTCATGAGTACAGTGTCACGAGAACAAGTACAGTGTCACGAGAACAAGTACAGTGTCATGAGAACAAGTACAGTGTCATGAGAACAAGTACAGTGTCATGAGAACAAGTACAGTGTCATGAGAACAAGTACAGTGTCATGAGAACAAGTACAGTGTCATATGAACAAGTACAGTGTCATGAGAACAAGTACAGTGTCATGAGAACAAGTACAGTGTCATGAGAACAAGTACAGTGTCATGAGAACAAGTACAGTGTCATGAGAACAAGTACAGTGTCATGAGAACAAGTACAGTGTCATGAGAACAAGTACAGTGTCATGAGAACAAGTACAGCAATGATAGATGAGTCAGTTATGAGTATGAGTGCACGCTAAAAGCTGTGGTGGATAAGTGATTACAATACAAATGTAATCGGTTACGAGTATGATTACCACAAAGATGCATTAGGAGCACATTATTCAGAAAACATATGTAATGATTATAATTACTTTAGCATGTAGTTATGATTATTTCCATGATTACTTTAAATAGAAGGGTGTATATCAAAATTATACTTTTTTAATGACAGCCTGCCAAGTTGAGAACAATAGAGTGTGAGCTTCTGTGTTCAGTAAATGTTTGTTGATACACACATATACAGACTACAACAAGTCAGAGACCAAAATAAAACAACCAACAGTAGAACTACCATGGAGCATTTATATGCATAAATGAATGTATGTATCTCATAGGGACATATTAGGGTTTATGTGGAAGGCACAACTTTATTATTTAATATAACTACTAAAATACTGTTTGCATTAAATGGATTAATAAATTTGCAATATAATTTTTTTCATACTAATTAATTCAGTTAATTAGTTAATATTAGCTAAATAGTGCACAGTAGTAACAGACCAACACATTCTAATCAAGACAAGCAGAGTTCATAAATATGAAGCTATTTATAGATGTTATGCAGTGTGCATAACCACATTTATTATGAAAATAAATATATATTAACTAGTCATGTAATAATAAATAAATTAATTAGTTAATAGGTGATAATTAGCGGGTAACCTCGACAGACACATTTTTGGGGTAAAATGCCACAATGTTTATACTATTCTTCATAATACAATGTTGATGATTACTAATTTTGTGTTGACAAATTATACATTAATTTTCAATTAAGGATATTGGTCTTAGTAGATGTCTCCCATCCCCCTGCTGATGACACTTTTTAGTCACACTAATGTTTTGTTTTGAATTGTTTATTTCATAACTGTTTTTCTGGGTGCGAGGACAAAAGCACAACAGACAAAACCAGAACCATTGATTTTAGACGTTGGTGTCCAGACTTTCTCAATTTATACATGCATGTATAATTACATACATACAAATTGGAAGTGAAAAGGTTTCTTTCCCCAATTTTGTATGGTTATTTTGTTAAGATGGTAACAACCAGAAAAAACAAATATATAACTGGATGTTTCACTGTCAGTGGTTGTGTATGTTTTTACACTTTTGAAATACGCAATATACAAACCCATGGCACATCCCAGGAAGAATTTCTCCGATCGCCAGGGCAACTTGCATATAATATGTGAACAGCATTGCTGCAACAAAATGGTTTTCATAACTACTTATTACCTTTATGGGTTTCTGGATCCCTAAACCTGTACAAAATGTGCATATGTGTAAATGTGTACATGCATGCATGCATGCATGCGTGTGCACATATAATCAATCATATGCATGAGTGAATCATGTTTATTACATAAATAAACATTCCATATATAATGTATGACATAAATTCCTAAACGTAAATAAAACACTTGGAAAATAATAAATACAAATCTACCAAATATATGTACAGTCTAGACTTCTTAATGTGTTATGCAATGTTTTTATGCTTACGTTAATCCATTCCAGCATGACGGGAAATTACATAATTAATACTCACACGAAGATTATTACATGTTTTTTAGAAAATGGCATTTATGGGTTTTACAAATGATGAAGTGTGACATTTACAATTAAATTGTGACTAAAATGCCCCAACTTGACCATTATCACTAAATTAGTAAGAGCATGGTATAAAGACTAATTAGTGTAACACTAAATATAATTACATAACTTACTGCATTTTCACTGTATTCACCGCGCAGTGATGTTATCTTCCGACACAGTTCCTTGCGTTCCTCGCGAATAAAACCCGACAAAGCAAAATAATGTTGAGCACATCGAGACCTCCTCATTGTGTCAGTCTACAACACAAACATTAATTTAAATAAGATATTAATAAAAATATGACAACATTTGATTATGTATTAGGTGCATTATGACATTGTATTTTAGTATGAAATCCATTCAGCATTCACTGTATTCTGAGAATTGATAATGGCAGAACAATCAAACTTCTAGTCATAACTCCATACTTCAGGTGCCACAACTGACACCACGCACCCCATGTCACTGTGTGGACCACTTCTGTGTTCCATGTCTCTGTCGCTGTGCTCTGTGCTGTGCTCTGTGCTCTGCGCTGTGCTCTGTGCTCTGTGCTCTGTGCTCTGTGCTGTGCTCTGTGCTCTGTGCTCTGTGCTCTGTGCTCTGTGCTCTGTGCTGTGTGCTGTGTGCTGTGTGCTCTGTGCTCTGTGCTCTCTGTGCTCTGTGCTCTGTGCTGTGCTCTGTGCTCTGTGCTGTGCTCTGTGCTGTGCTCTGTGCTGTGCTCTGTGCTCTGTGCTCTGTGCTCTGTGCTCTGTGCCCTGTGTTCTGTGCCTTGTGCCTTGTGCTCTGTGCTCTGTGCTCTGTGCTCTGTGCTCTGTGCTCTGTGCTGTGCTCTGTGCTCTGTGCTCTGTGCTGTGCTCTGCTCTGTGCTCTGTGCTGTGCTCTGTGCTCTGTGCTCTGTGCTCTGTGCTCTGTGCCCTGTGTTCTGTGCCTTGTGCCTTGTGCTCTGTGCTCTGTGCTCTGTGCTCTGTGCTCTGTGCTCTGTGCTGTGCTCTGTGCTCTGTGCTCTGTGCTCTGTGCTGTGCTCTGTGCTCTGTGCTGTGCTCTGTGCTGTGCTCTGTGCTCTGTGCTCTGTGCTCTGTGCTCTGTGCTCTGTGCTCTGTGCTCTGTGCTGTGCTCTGTGCTCTGTGCTGTGCTCTGTGCTGTGCTCTGTGCTGTGCTCTGTGCTCTGTGCTCTGTGCTCTGTGCTCTGTGCTCTGTGCTCTGTGCTCTGTGCTGTGCTCTGTGCTCTGTGCTCTGTGCTCTGTGCTCTGTGCTGTGCTCTGTGCTCTGTGCTCTGTGCTCTGTGCTGTGCTCTGTGCTCTGTGCTGTGCTCTGTGCTCTGTGCTGTGCTCTGTGCTGTGCTCTGTGCTCTGTGCTCTGTGCTGTGCTCTGTGCTCTGTGCTGTGCTCTGTGCTCTGTGCTCTGTGCTGTGCTCTGTGCTCTGTGCTCTGTGCTCTGTGCTGTGCTCTGTGCTCTGTGCTGTGCTCTGTGCTCTGTGCTCTGTGCTGTGCTCTGTGCTCTGTGCTCTGTGCTCTGTGCTGTGTGCTGTGTGCTCTGTGCTCTGTGCTCTGTGCTCTGTGCTCTGTGCTGTGCTCTGTGCTGTGCTCTGTGCTCTGTGCTGTGCTCTGTGCTCTGTGCTGTGCTCTGTGCTCTGTGCTCTGTGCTCTGTGCTGTGCTCTGTGCTCTGTGCTCTGTGCTCTGTGCTGTGCTCTGTGCTCTGTGCTCTGTGCTCTGTGCTCTGTGCTGTGCTCTGTGCTGTGCTCTGTGCTCTGTGCTCTGTGCTCTGTGCTCTGTGCTCTGTGCTCTGTGCTCTGTGCTCTGTGCTCTGTGCTCTCTGTGCTCTGACTTGATCCCAATCAAATGGACACATCATACCAGGGGTTCAATCAATACACAATGTGTTGATTCAGGTAACATGGTGTGACTTTTTGCTAACAGCATTTGGTCCAATGCAACAATTCATCTACTGACTAGTTACTAAAATTTTGACCTAACATGATAATTTGTCTACTGCGATATTTTCATGCTCAACTCAATTAAATTATTGCCAAATATGTTTCATTTCCACAATAAATATTATCTGGTTAATTAATATCACAAGCGATTTCCCAAGGAAATATGCAAGTCAAAATAATAATATACAAATTATTGAAATATTATAATAAGTCATGGCACATTTACCAATTTCTGAAAGAAAATATGCAAGTCGAAAACATTGCATGCTGCTTACAAATTATAATAAGATTCGTTACAAGTATGTTTTTTTATTTCCACCACAACTGAGGTCGCTAAATCAAAATTTCACAATAAAAACTGGACGGACAGTTCAGTGGTTGCATGCATCATGGTACAAGCATAGAAATGGTCGGCTTGATATAAATATTCTAAAAAAGACTGACTAGTTCAATGAGACTTCATAAGATCATAATGTTGTCACCATAATATTATACAGACTGGCCAGTTAATGGGGGAACAAAATGAAACCCCACAGATATATGCCCCCAGAAATAAGTCTTCCTTGAAATAAGCCCTCCTAGTGAATCTTATAAATATCTAACTAACACAGAGGAAGTATTCAGTGTCATGCCATGCTAATGTCATCCCTGACCCACAGATGGACAAGAAGTCAATAACTGCTGTCAAATGAGATTGAATTAAATATGAAATACATTGTTCTAAGTGTGTATACAATTATTGGCCAGTACAATAGTTTTTTTTATTAGGGCATAAACATTGTATGCTGTTCTGTTTTGTACATGTACCCAGCTGCCAGCATTGCACAGTTTCTGTCCACACTTCTTACTGAGAATGGTCTCCATTTAAACTTGTGAAACTGAAGATATTCTCCCAAACTACTTGGCTTTTATAGTATCCCAGCAAACAACAACCCGTGAATTCACATGTTCTGTAAGTGAATTCACGAGTTCAACTGACTCAATTCACATGAATTCACTGGATTCTGTGAACAAATTTGGTGTGTCGACAAGTGTTTACCATGAAATCACGCGTTTTTCACGTTATGACACGTGCCAATGAAACCGTACCAGTTCTGACCCAGTACGACTCATGTCAAACTCATGACAACGGACAGAACACGTGTATTCACGTGAATACACATGAAAACACGTACTGGTGGAGTGGTACCAATTATGAACCAGTATGACACATGCCAACTGGTTCAGAAATGGTTCCTTGTTTGCTGGGATTACTGTCTTTGATTTTAGTTTTTGTTGAAATACATCTGTACAACATGGTGTGACAGACAATTAAACAACTTGAATGGTGTAAAAGAGGAGTGTATTTCCATTGAAGTAACACTTGTGAGAAAGTATTAACTGCTTTCATTTGTGCTCAACAATGGAACTTATCCTTACATCTCCCTTTAGGTAACTCATCTTTATAGCCCTTTCTAGATAACTGCAATCCTGGAAGTAAATTTTCTCACCTTGTGTTTGTGCATCAACTTGAGGTGTGAATTGAGAGGGTGACATACATTCATGATGTGAAAGTGTGCTGTTTTCATTTGTGCTCAACAATGCAACTCATCCTTATATACATTCCCTTTTAGATAACTTCAATCATTGAAGTACATTTTGTCACCTTCAGAACCATGCATTAACTTGAGATATGATTCACAATCAACCCAGAAGTTTCTGACACGCTTTGTGTAAATGTCCTGCTGAATGTTTAACATTTTCAAATTGATTTTCATAATGAATTAATATAAAGTCAGCCATGTGTCAGGGAGTTATAACCTGTTCAGTCTGTCTTGGGCTGTCAGTGGTGTTACGTCTACAGACAGATGGTTTGGCTTCCCAACAGCAGTTATACATGATATGTGTTAGTTAACTTGTGTCAATCTTGTGAACTTTCAAGACAAGGGGAACATGGCTTCCCTGGCAACAGCAGCCACTGCCAGTCAGTCAATCAGTCTTGGGGTGTGGGCTAGGTATACCCATTTAGCTAGTTATATACACATTTAAATTATTATAAGGTTACAGTGCAAGAATACTGGATCATTAGTCAAACTTTTTAAATCGTCTTGTGATAAACCCACTGTGACATCATCTCTTTTTATCAGTGTTGCTTTTCTGCCAGGCAGAAAGGTATTTCTGCGCTGGGCAGAAACGGCAGCAACAGAAACTCATTAGAAAGCTGGGTATATCCCATTGATAGAATTTGATATTTTTTTTTTATTTTTGTAGAATAGGTTGTCAGTTCATTTATATACCTTCCCCTTAAAGGACATATACTTTCCAAGTCAGAAACCGCTATCCATAGTTATAGGTAAAGGCCATATGCTGTTTGTTAAATTAAGCCAGGAAGTCTGCAATAAAATGCCTATGTTGCTCTCAGAAGAGACAGTGTTAAAGAGTGCTAGGATTTTGTGAAGAAATGTGACCAATTAATTCAAGACGGTCTGGAGATCAACATAGCCTGGTGCCAGCCTGGAACCTGACTAAAGAACAAAGGGGATAGTAAGTTCTTATGGCCACTGTCAGGTGCTAATCCATCCTCTGGCTCTGAGCAAACAAAAGGCCAGGGCCATGGGGAACACCTGCTGTCAAGTGTCTTCTTTAGTAATTAGCACTGGTGGATGAGACACATTGAAGTTGGGATCAATGGGTATTATGAAGGTTGAAAACAATCAACACGGTGAAGGGTGATTTGCAGTGAAGCTACCCAGTTTTGGGCTTTTGGCATGCATTACATTTGATTGTAAAAAAGGAATACGGATATTGACTAGACAACATTTAACATTTTGGGGGTTTCTGCCCTAACATTCTGCTGCCCGGGTAGAAAGTATTTATGCATGCCATCCCTGCATTTTGCATAATAAAACTATGATATGTATGATATTGGATTTATTTGCTTGTATAAAAGCAATCTGTTTATACGAGTGGGGTTATGTCTGACTGGTATTTTTTCCAGTGGGGTTATGCCGGATATTTTTTCCAGTGGGTTTACCCTTCTGGATATAAGCAATGCAATATATTTTATTTATAATTACTTAGTTTCCTTCCTATTACTACTTACATATGAATGTATATATATATATATATATATATATATATATATATATATATATATATATATATATATATATATATATATATAAATATATATATATATATACATATGAATATGTATGTAATTATATGATGTGGGCTCACTCCTGCATGGTGGTCAAAGCTGTTGTCAGAATCTGATGTCTCCCTACTCTCGCATAACAAGGTTATAAGAGGTTCACGTGGTTGAGTCAAACTCACATATAGTTGTAGTGAATACACAGTGCAGTGAACAAACTGGTAGACCACACTTTCACCATAGACATAGTAAATCATACTAAAATGTGGTATTTACTGTAGTAAACCATTATGGTAAATATTCTGCAAAAACACTAGTTTGGTACAGTGTTTGCTGTAGTAAGGGTATGTGGTTGACCATAGAGATAGTCTTAGTAGGTTTTAGCAAGTGCCAATGCCAAGCCCAGGGGGTCTATGCACTGACTTGACTACAGTAAAGTATGGGCATGGCCATGGCTACAATCCCTACACTGCTACAGCCTGTGCAGGTTGCAATGTATCGAATGCACGGCTGGTGTAAATCGTCCTAAATCTAAAACAGCAGTACACAACAAAGTCACAAAGCGAACCTCTTTGATATGCTAACCTCCATGATCTGCATGCTACACTGTGTTATTGTTGACAACCATGCTAATTAAAATTTGTCCAACTTTAATTCACCAAGTTCAACAACCTCTTCGACTTGTCAGTAGTCCGTGGCTGTACACGCCGTAAGGTGTCGCCACCCACTGATTAGTGAGGGCGCCAAACGCCGCTGTCCGTTAGGTGACAGTACTGATCATACGATATCATGCTCACGAAAACTGTACAATCAAAAGTGACTGCAGTGAAATATGAATAAACACAGATTGGGAAATATATTATGTTTTAAACAAGAATCGGTAACAGAATCTCATATATAATTTTAAAAAGCGCATGTTTTGTGCAAACAAAACAAAAATGATCATGGTTTTCGTTGGCCATTTAATTAACTGTTTAATTTATTATTTCTTACCATAAGTGAAGTGGTTGTACAAATTTTACATTTATAATATTATAAACATATATTCATGGACATTGTGGCATTATACAAAAGTTTCTGTCTGTCGAGGTTGCCTGCTAATTATCGACTATTAACTAATTAATTTATTTATTATTACATGACAAGTTAAAAAAAATTCTCATAATCAATGTGGTTATGCACATGCATAATGTTTTAAAATATATATATATATACTATATATATATATATATATATATATATATATATATATATATATATATATATATATATATAATTACTCCATCAAAGTATTTCAAAACACTGCAACAGATTTTAATAGTTATATAAATAACAAAGTGATGCCATTTTAAAGTCACTTTTATTCAAATATTTATCAACAGAAAACAAAAAAAAGCTAGTTTCACCATTATAAAAGATACACAAATTTTGCGTAATTTTTTCGTTTTTAAATTGCAATAACTTAGGATCTAATATAGGTATTATAATAAAATTAACAGTTATATGATGTTACATATTACCTTTAAATTAGGCCTATTTCCAACATCCTATGATGATTTTAACTGTTTCTTGAAGTGCCTACAATAAGTCAGAAACCCCTCTGAGAACAAACTGAAACTGATGAAAATTACACATTTTAGCCGTGTAGCGTAATGCACGGTCACATTCCGAGTAATCGTAATTGTATTGTTCAATGTGTAATTCGTAACAGTATTGCATGATTTTATTTGAGATAACTCGCAATAGAACTCTTCGTTAGTTCTAATTGATTCAACAGGTGGCACAACGTCATAAACGGGCACTCAGCAAGGCAATTCCCTCGGCATGTGGCAGCAATTGTCTAAAAGAACGTCTGACGTTCCACCAATGATGCTGTCGTCGCGTGTTTGCTCTATGACGTCATCTACAAACTAAAGTTTGCCAGATCCAGGAAGCAGTTGTACGAAACACCCACAAAGTAGAGTATTTCAGTAATTGTAAATGCTACGGCGAAGACCATAATAATACAGATAGCTCTAGATTCACATATGTGATTTACTGCGAGTTACAACATCCTGTTTAAACAAAAGCACACACTTCGACAACATCTCGAAACATGTTACTTCTTTCAGACTGTACTACAAATGTAAAAACAGATTATTTGCAGCATATATACGCTTGATGTAGAATTTGTCAATTTACTTTTTCCGTTCAACGACATTAATTGTTTCGTACAGGTGAATTTTATTAAGCTTCGATAAATTTAAAATGAAATCGCGTGCATATGTGTTTACGATATAATAGCATTTCAACAGATTATCGGACTGTATGCCTGCTCATTTGCCCGTTCGTGAACGGTAAACAATGCAAGTGCTTCTTTTGACAAACACTCTAACTGTATTTTGGCTACAGAGGAAGAAAAAACTCACTGAACACCACGTGAAGCTAATCGAAATTTCTTATTTTATACTCAAAGCATAACGTTTGAGCAGTTTGCGGTATAGCGATACGGTACAGTTCAATGAATACTCAAGACATTTACTTCAATGGAACACACGCAAACGAATTTTTCATTAGTTCTAACTGATTCGGCATGTGGCTCGACGTCACAATCACGCACTCGGCAGGTGGCAGTAATTGTCAGAAAGAATGTTAAATGTCCGGTCAGTGACGCTGTTGCTGCGTTTTCTGTCTATGACGTCATGTATGAAAGCGAAGCCGTTTGAAAGAAAGACTGAATGTTACATAATGTTTTAAATTATGTAGCGAAAGCCATAATAATACAAATAGAACTATACGCATGTGCATGGTTTAAACCGAATTACAACGTTGAACTTGATTGAATGTACACATTGACTACATATGAAACAACGTTATTTCTACCAGACAAGTGTAAACATATTTTTTTAATACGAATATGTTTCATGTAGGATTATACCTTCACATTTTCCTTCAACTGCCATTTCCGTGCATAGAACTGCAGTAGTAGGCCTACATTAAATTTAAATGAAGATGTTTATAGATTTGTTTACTATTTGCTAATAGTTCAACTGTTTGTCGGACTGTACAACTGTCCTTCCCCGTATTCGATGTACATGAAAACTGCTATCGATTTTGACGAACTTCTAGCAATGTAGGACCACCTATGTGTGCAAAGGTGGAAGAAACCTCTCTGAGAACAAACTGAAACTGATCAAAATTACGTATTTTAGCCGTGTATACACGGTCACATTCCGAATCAACGTAATGGTATAGTTCAATGTGTAATTCGTAATAATATTGCACGATTTTATTTGAGAGAAAACACGCAAGAGAAATCTTCATTAGTTGTAATGAGGTTCCACAAATCGACGTTAGTCGCAAGAGGCGCTAATACGGAACTAGACCCAAAGCCTTAGATATGTGATAGGATGTAGTATCTATCTAAGGCTCTGACTAGACCCTAGTTTCGTATCAGCGCCTCTAGCGACTAACGTGGATTTGTTTGCTGAACGCTTTGCATCCTCAATTTTATTAGCTATTGACCGTGCAGGCGCGTAGCCAGCGATAGTTTGTATGTGGGTGTGCCGTATGTGGGGTCAATAGACAAATGTAAAAGCCAGTTATTTGCAGCGAATACGATTGATGTAGAATCTGTCAATTTACTGTTTTTGTGAAGCTATAGAATCCTTGGTATAATACTCAAGACAATTTCTTCAATAGATTTTAGCGAATACACGCAAGACACGCACTCGGCAGGTTATTTCTACACGTGCAGTAAAAGTAACCTCTCACTGGATACAAATTATATGGAAACAAGTGAAGAATAATAACTATATGATAGATAAAAATATCAACTCTTATTAAAACGCAAAGTCCAGTCGTTAACACTTTCTTTTCCCCTGTGTTGGTGCCAAATAATATATTCATCGATTCACGCGTGTCGGCGCCACTGGGCACTGCAGTTGATAGGTGGACAAGCGATTCGGTGTCGTGTCGCACGAAGGGACTGCGATCCATACTATTAAATGTAGGTTGTAGGCACTTTACTAGTCTTGTCGTGGCTTCGACGTCTTTCTTGTAAGGGCTGCCTGTAATGATCCGAGTCTACCCTCTCTGTGTAGCTTGTCGCATTATTGCCCCATGGGCCCACTTTTGCCTCTGCCATAGATTATCGGTCGGACGCCATCTTATGATTAATGCGTTTATTCATATCAAACATAAATTGGTCATTCAATTAACTATGGACTACTGTTGCACGGACCACATCACATTTACTGTTATGGAAATATGGTGATTGTAAAGCACATGAATTATTTTAAGAAAAGTACAAAAAATAAAACATTGCTGCTCACTGTCTTCAATTCTCAAAAAAAACTACGACGTTGAGATGTGTTCCCAGACGGCTCTGTAAATACTAGTATTGTTACTTTACCTGCATTTAATACCAGATATGCTGTGACGGTGGGGCCCACTTTGGCCGAGGGGCCACTTTTACCCTCCCTTCCCCTACAGCTTTTATCTTGGCTGCTTAACTTTCAGCGAGCCAAGGAAATAGGTAGTAAGAGACTGATGTTTTCATAGTACCTCTTATTTCAATAGTTAGTGTTGTTTTGAGGGTAAATTTAATCTGTTTACATCGTAAGAAGTAATCAGATAAAGGAGACGCGCGCGCTCTGACCACCGGTTTCGTTCTGTTTCATAACGTTCGCACCAATAACCTATCTGCGTTTATGTTAGCAACATAACCTTACCTTCGGATATATTAGAACGTTTCTGATGGTAGAATCCATTTGGTTTCTTACGGATCAGATATTGTTCATAATATAACGTTTTAAAACACGTTTTAAAATTAATTTAATGACCTGGGTTATATAGTTGCATATCTGTTTCTTTGACTTATTAGTTTATTTTTCCGTTTGGTACCTTTTTTAATCTCAGATTAGCTTTTTGCGATAAGCAGTCACTATAGAAACTAAAATACTCACGCACGTTCCGAGTAACACACACAAACATACAAGCAAAAATATCACACGTACAAGCATTTCGACTATAAAATCACCTATACAAGCACATGCACGCACATATACAAACCCACAATCACCACAAATATAATTATATTCGCATGCATGCATGCATGTATGTAAGTACGCACACACTCGTACATAATATACAAAGGCACATAAAATACAAACACTATATATCACACACGGACACACGCACGCACGCGCTCACGCACGCGTGCACGCGCGCGCACACACACACACACAAACAAACAACTATATAAGTGAAGATGTTTCCTAGTAAATCTAAAATGACCAGTGCCAAACGATTTTATTGTTTCGTCCAATCTTCATTCGGGTTATAAGAAACACACCTGAACATTCCAGAAAGGTAAATGTCGCAAATAGAATATATAACGATAACATAACCGCCACGTTTCATTGCTCAATAATTTTATACAACAAATTGTTTAACATAACGTAATTACATGAACGTAATTTGTGAAAAAGGAAACAACGACTTTTTAGGTAGTTTAGCAAATTTGATCTTACTCTGAAAATACGATGTAAATATTGTTGCTGAACCAATGCAGGACACACAAGAATATAATGAAAGATTTGGGTGTATGGCTTACTAAATAACGATCTTAGCATCTGGTAAATAATGTTTCTCTTACATACACTATATTTGATATATATATATATATATATATATATATATATATATATATATATATATAAATTATATATATATATATATAATATATATATATGTATATATATATATATATATTATATATATATAAAATATATATAAATTTATATATATATATATATATATATATATATATATATATATTCTAATAATTTATTTAAATTATAGTATCAATATTAATTAATTATATATATATATATATATATATATATATATATATATATATATAATATATATTCTCACACATCTAATTTCAACAAGTTATACTCTAAATTAACATTATGTTCAAACACTATTGGTACACAATTTATTAGTGTTGTGACGCGGAACCTTTGTGACGTAACGAAATGTCCGCGTAGCTTCGGCATTTCTGACGTCATCGTGGAAAGTTAAATTTCGCACAAACCTCTTCAGAAAATATTTCAGCAACAGTCACAACTGCGGCTTTAAAACCGTTTTAAATTATTACTGTGTGCAGCAATGCATTGGTGGGTTTTATATGTGGCATATTGGTTGCATTAAGAATTGTGTAAACTTTCTGCACTCAACTTCTGTTTGGTTTCATAACATGAACCCAGATAGAAGTTGAGTGCAGAAAGTTTACGTGTAGAACCAAATACTAGGATAAAGTATTTGGTTTCATAGCATGAACCCAAATACCTTATCCGACATTTGGTTCTACACGTATGTGTGTGTGTGCCGCTTGCAATGACAAACAACTACAGTTTATTCTACCTATTGCCAGATTTTAGAAGATCCCAGCGCCATTGAAACTCAACGAGTGGTACTGAGTGGACACCCTCCAGTGCTGTCTTCTCCCCACTCGAGGGAGCCGTGTTTTACAAATAATATTTGCTGATGGTCGCATGTGTTGTAGATGGACTGTTGGACGCCTTGCAGCGGTCGAACGGCGCACGGTAGACAGCAAGACGTGTAGCGTTGCTGCAATATGTTGTAGAACAATAAATTGCAAGCTAATACAAAGTGGTATAAACAAATTATAATAATAATAACAAATAATAATATTGCAACTTTTATTGCACATAGATCCTGAAGTTCCGACACGCATCGAGACAAAAGGAAAAAGGATCGATCAGACTCAGAATTCATGAGTTTTGTTCCAGTTGTTTATTGCGTCTCTAAGATCGAACAGTTTGAGCTTTGGTGGATTCCGAGGAAATCTCAGGGAATCTAATCTATTTTATAGATTGCAAAATATATATAGACTTTATAAATGAATATTGACTTGATTTAAAACATCTACGTGACACCAAATACATGTTTTTCAAAATTGTTTGTTTTGGCTTAATGAAACGTACACATGGATATACCACTCACATACACACATGCGCACACACATACAACACGCACGCACACACACTCTATTACATACATATATACATACATACATACATACATACATACATGCATACATACATACATATATACATTACATACATACATACATACATACATACATACATACATACATACATACATACATACATACATACATACATACATACATACATACATACATACATACATACATACATACATACATACATACATCATCATACATACATACATACATACATACATACATACATACATACATACATACATACATACATACATACATACATACATACATACATATATACTACATACATACATGCATACATACATACACACAACACACACACACACACACACACACACACACACACACACACACACACACACACACACACACAACACACACACGAACGTACGTACACACACAAACACGCAAACACGCAAACACGCAAACACGCAAACACGCAAACACGCAAACACGCACACGCAAACACGCAAACACGCACACCACACGCACACCACACCACACACACACACACACACCACACCACACACACACACACACACACACACACACACACACACACACACACACACACACACACACACACACAAACACAACACACACACACACACACACACACACACACACACCACGCACACACCACACACACACACACACACACACACACACACACACACACACACACACACACACACACACACACACACACACACACACACACACACACACACACACACACACACACACATTGACACACACACACACGTAGCCGTCGAGTGGAAAGTACTTGACCTTCGAATGGCAATGTCAGATGTTTACATCTGAGGTTTGAAATCACTTGGTGTGTGGCTAGGTTGAGTATTAATGTTAGTATTAATAAAAAGTCACTGCGATATTTAAAAAATTACCACGATTGTTCTTACAGTATTGTCCCCTGCCCACTCTGGTTTACTTTCATCATAACAATGGGCTTAAAAGAAAAGTATTTCTTCATTCGATTGATTGAAAACCTGTATTTTCAGATATTTTTAAAGACATTATGTGCAATGGTTTAAATGTGTGATAACATTTCATTAGATATTTGACACCTATTGCAAACGCGTTATGACTTACGCACTCATTGAACGTAATAATAATAGTAACACAAATAAGAATCTTCTACAGCGCCTACATCACCAGGACTGAGCTAAGGGGCACAACATACAATAGTCACTTGATGCAATCATGACCGGGAGCGCGCAAGTGTCATAACTGGAACAAGAGTCATGACTGGAACAAGAGTCATAACTTGAACAAGAGTCATAACTGGAATAAGAGTCATAACTGGAACAAGAGTCATAACTCGAACAAGAGTCATAACTTGAACAAGAGTCATAACTGGAATAAGAGTCATAACTGGAACAAGATTCAAAACTGGAACAACAGTCATAACTTGAACAAGAGTCATAACTGGAACAACAGTCATAACTTGAACAAGAGTCATAACTGGAACAACAGTCATAACTTGAACAAGAGTCATAACTGGAACAACAGACTGCCGAAGGTTTAAAGGGAAATGCGTTGAAAAAAATAAGCCATGTTTTTGGTTGCGAAAAGTGGCTGAATTTGAGATGGTTTTATATTGTTTGATTTCTAAAATATAAGCGTCAGTTTGCAATCACAAACGTCTGCCAGTATCAGTATATGTATACATACACAAATATACGTACATACATACATACATACATACATACATACATACATACATACATACATACATACATACATACATACATACATACATACATACATACATACATACATATATATATATATATATACATACATACATACATACATACATACATACATACATACATACATACATACATACATACATACATACATACATACATACATACATACATATACATACATACATACATACATACCTTTGTACATACACAATTACACATACATATTTTCATACATACATACATACATACATACATACATACATACATACATACATACATACATACATACATACATACATACATACATACATACATACATACATACATACATACATACATACATAAATACATATATACATACATACACGATTATACATACATACACGATTACACATATATACATTCATACGTACATACATATACACACATACATACACACATACACATGTACATTCACACATACATACACACATACATACATACATACATACATACATACATACATACATACATACAGACAGACAGACAGACAGACAGACAGACAGACAGACAGACGGACACATATGCATACATACATATAAAGATTCATACATATTTAGATACATACATACACACAACATATATATATATATATATATATATATATATATATATATATGTGTGTTGTGTGGTGTATGTATGTAAATATGTATGAATCTTTATATATATTATATATGTGTGTCTGTATGTGTGTATGTATGTAAATATGTATGAGTATGTATTTATGTATGTTTTATGTAGTGTATTTTTATGTATGTATGTATGTATGTATATGTATGTATGTATGTATGTATGTATGTATGTATGTATAATATGTATGTATGTATGTATGTATGTATGTATGTATGTATGTATATATATATATATATATATATATATATATATATATATATATATCTATATATATATATATATACATATATACATACACACATGCATACATACATACATAAAAATATATATATATATATTTATATTTTTTTATATTTTTTATTATATTTATAAAATATTATATATATATATATATATATATATATATATATATATATATATTTAATGTCTGTGTCTGTTCTCTCTTTGTTATATGTCTAAATACACATACAAAACAAAATATATACAACAATATAAACAATATATGTTTGTTGTATATACAACAATTATAACACAATTACAAGATTAATACATTAAGACATAATTAATTATTACATTGTTATCTATCCCCTATATATAATATATATATATATATATATATATATATATATATATATATGTATAAATTGTGTGTGATGTTGTATGTGTTTATGTATGTATATATAT
>JAODUO010000222.1:275000-287500 GCA_025642075.2 Ridgeia piscesae | reverse complement strand
GATACCGCCGTGTCTACTTATGTTTATGCTACACATATATATATATGCTACATACATATATATATATATGTATGTAGCATATATATATGTGTAGCATAAACATAAGTAGACACGGCGGTATCTATATAAAGCCGATGCTTTATCGTTTCCAGCGGGTTTGGAGCACCAATATATATATAAAACATATATATATGATATATATATATATATATATATATATATATATATATATATATATATATATAAAATATATATATATATAATATGTATTATCCAATTATATACATACACAAACACTTTATGTGAAGATCGAGTTGTTCTCAGTGTGAATACTAATATGCTACTTATTGCGCAACAGTAGACCGCACCATTTACCTCGAGCACCGCCAGAGTACCCATTGCAAAGTGTGGTGGGTTATTTTTTGAACAGCGTTTAGATATAATTAAAACAAACTACTAGATGTTATGGTTATATGGTTATTGCTGTCGCGTGAAGTGCAGGAAGGTGAGGTGATCGTGTAACAAAAAGGCTAATGGATACTACGCAGTCAACATGTCGTAGGAACGCAATTATTGGCTACTAAACTCGCACTCAAACATGCATGCACTCCCACTCAGCAAAGGTATCCATCTAGCAATCCCACCAACATAGAGACACGCACACGCACACGCACACGCACACGCACACGCACACGCACACGCACACGCACACGCACACGCACACGCACACGCACACGCACACGAACACGAACACGAACACACACACACACACACACACACACACAACACACACACACACACATACATACATACATACATACATACATACATACATACATACATACATACATACACATTTGCACACAAGCACGCGCGCATCCCCACACGCGTTGTATTCATAGAATGTCCTCACTCTATCGTAATGATCCTACTCAGTGGATAGTTTCGACAGTCAACAATGTTTCTTACTTCACACGGCTATCACACATAACACCAGATATGTTTGACTATATACCTGTAGTGTTTAGCATACAATTTACGTCTTCTTAATTATACCACATCGTATTTATAATCCACTTACCGCATCAGCCAAACAAATTTTGCACCTGGAACTAATCGCGCACGCGTCGAACATTGAACACATGCGTGTATATAATGATATGTCACGTGACTGCGCGCCTCTATGGCAACATCGTTGCGTCACGTCACGTCACGTCAACTACCTTAGGCGAAAATGATGAAATACGTTCTGAAAGACCGAGGATAGAGTAAACACGTTTTATAGAAATCCATATATATTGAAACTTTAAGTAATTATCAGTCATAATTATCACGGTGATGAACAAGCAGACATTAGCAAAATATATATTGTAATATGTCAAGCGAACTCGAAAAAGTTGAAAAGGAAACGTCCTGAGGGCATGTTACACCGCCATTTTTCGGATATCGCCAATTTTCGCGCCTGAGCATGTGCGAACATGGAAATGTGAACAGAGAAATGTATTGCAAAACATGTTTGTTTGCATTGCAATTGGACTGCGGAATTATGTATTGTAATCGTGTCTTACCTGTGTTATATTTAACTCACCTTGACCGCCATCATAACTGTTAATCTACTTGTTAATGTTGAACCGATCTCCGAACAAGTCAATGGTCCGGAGACAATGACACTGACAGAACTACAATAGAAGCTGTAAGTTTGTGAGAACAACTGGGTTCGAAGCTTAGCGAGAACATAGCTCTAGCCCAGACAGAGGAAGCATAAACGACTTGAGGAAATAAGTTTAAATGCAACGCAACCTGACAAGAGAATTGGTGAGAAGGACCCAGGCAGATATGGACAGGCAGATTTGTAAAGATGGACGCAGAAAAACTAGCAAAGAGAGAACAGGCGAAAAACACCAAGGACACAGAAAAAGGGAAGGCTGCGTCTGAGGAGTGGACTGTGGGAAATGGGACAACACAGGGAGATTAAACTGACGCAAGTATTTTTTTATAAAATCGAAATTGAAGTAGATCGGGGTAATAGGTAAGCCGAAATGATGACATATGCAGCCTGGCTACAAAGCCGAAAATGTGAGCCGCCGAAATTGCCGCACTCGCTGACCTCTCGCTCATCGCTATGTCACGGAACGGTTCACGCGGTGCTCAGATGACCAACACTGCGGATACATGGGTCATTAGTAAAGCGTTCCGCCCGCCCGCCCGCCCGCCCGCCCGCCCGCGCGCCCGCCCGCCCGCCCGCCCGCCCGCCCGCCGTCGTCCGCCGTCGCCGCCCGCCCGCCCGACCGACCGTCCGTCCGTCCGTCCGTCCGTCCGTCCGCCCGCCCGCCCGCCGCCCGCCCGCCCGCCCGCCCGCCCCCCCGCCCCCCGCCCGCCCGCCCGCCCGCCCCGCCCGCCCGCCCGCCCGCCCGCCCGCCCGCCCGCCCGCCGCCCGCCCCGCCTTCCTCCCTCTCTCCCTCCCTCCCTCCGTCCCTCCGTCCCTCCCTCGCTCGCTCGCTCGCTCGCTCGCAGTGGCTCAGGGGTACAGTTTCGGACTCTCGATTAAGAGAACCCGGGTTCGAATCCTGTACTGCGCTGTTAAAACCTTGGGCAAGTTTTTTCACTGTACATTGCTCCAGCTCACTCAGCTGTACAAATGAGTACCTGGCTATAGACAGTGGTAGATATGTTTACGAGCAACCTTCGCGCATTAATTGTAGCATATGGCTGGATACTTTCCAGAGAAATTGAGACGGCGTCTGATTGAACAGGTCTGTCAGGGAAGTAAAGTGTAAAGAGCTTTGAGAAATCCTGAGGAATGGACATTGCGCTACACAAGAACTTTCCCTTTACTCCCCTTCCCCTTCTGTCTCAATCTTTCTCCATTGCTCCTTGTCTACCTCCCTCCTTTTCAGGCGTTTCTTCATGCTAATCTCCGTCTTTAATATATTCTGATGTGGTGGAAATGTTCCAGTTGAGGGGAGTGCAGTGTTGGAAGTAGACACACAAGAGGAACAGTTGTCTAAGTTCGGATATGCCATTACTCATATTTATGCCTCGTACACGCCCTTACCGCGGGTATGTGTCCAGCAGAGTTCACCCAGAAACCGCCGTTAGGTCAACACGCCAGCCCGCCTGCCCGCCTCCACATCGGTCAAACGCCTATGTAATGTTTGACTTTCAGACTAAATTGAATCATACTTATTGTCACACATTATTTTTCTTGCACTTATATGCACTATTCAAATATGCATGCATTGGTAAGTGACAACAGTGACTCCAAGGCCGCGGATTCGACGACGAAGAGCCTGGATAATGAATGCTCCAGGCCAGGCGCGCGTGCCGTAGCCATAACGACAACCCCCCTTTGATCTAGATCCAACCGCTTTCACCGCTGTTGTGTAACCAACACAAGGGCTCGACGCAAACATCGGCAAAACAATGTTTACAGGTTGTACTATCCCTTATGTTTTGTTATCTGAAGGCCAACCCAGGGGGGCTGCTGAACGGCCCCGAAAGCACGTCGTTAGCCCTGGTCGACTCTTGTTTATCTTAACTGCACATCTGTAAACAACGCAGCACCTATCACGGGGTCTACATCACAACTTCGATAGACCCCGATGTCGGCCAAGGGCTGTGTGTATGTACGCTGGTTCAGGCTATCATCGAACTTGCTCGTTCGGGCGCACACTGGTTGGAAGCAAAGTTACGGGTTAAATGTTTGTAATATATTTATGAATCTATGTTCCAGCTTGTGTTTAGGAAATTCCGAATTTTCAAGTAGTTGTGTTATTTCAATGATTACGAATACATCGAGAGTGGATGCAATTATGCCAATTCAAATCCATTGCTGTTTCACGGCCTCTACTTTATCATTATATTATCTGACACAGTTCGTCTTATTAATTAAATGTGTAAATAATATCATGGTGTCTTACGAAACCATATATCTTGGTCTAGACGTTTGGTGAGTTGAAAATGGTTACAAAATATCTAACTAAGCTAAGCTGTCGTATAAGTAGGCCATATATTCCTATCCTGTTGCTAGCGATGGGGCAATTGCTGGCATACGAATAGATGTGTACACAACAGGACGTCGTCATCAATCAATTCAACCCCCTGTTTTTACTAACCCTTGTGTTAACTTTTTATGCTGTAAATCCAAACTCCAGCAATGATCCAGAAATAACAGTCTCCTAGCATTAATGCCTCTCAAGTTACACAGAGCCTTCTGCCTAAACACAACACATAAGTGACGATGTATGAGAGACGAGCGAGCGGGCGGGCGGGCGGGCGGCGGCGGGCGGGCGGGCGGGCGGGCGGGCGGGCGGGCGGGCGGGCGGGCGGGCGGGCGGGCGGGCGGGCGGGCGGGCGGGCGGGCGGGCGGGCGGGCGGGCGGGCGGGCGGGCGGGCGGGCGGGCGGGCGGGCGGGCGGGCGGGCGGGCGGGCGGGCGGGCGGGCGGGCGGGCGGGCGGGCGGGCGGGCGGGCGGGCGGGCGGGCGGGCGGGCGGGCGGCGGCGGCGGGCGGGCGGCGGCGGCGGAGCGGGCGGGCACGGGCGGACGGGCGGCGGACGGGCAGGCGGGCGGGACGGACGGACGGACGGACGGACGGACGGACGGACGGACGGACGGACGGACGGACGGACGGACGGACGGACGGACGGACGGACGGACGGACGGACGGACGGACGGACGGACGGACGGACGGACGGACGGACGGACGGACGGACGGACGGACGGACGGACGGACGGACGGACGGACGGACGGACGGACGGACGGACGGACGGACGGACGGACGGACGGACGGACGGACGGACGGACGGACGGACGGACGGACGGACGGACGGACGGACGGACGGACGGACGGACGGACGGACGGACGGACGGACGGACGGACGGACGGACGGACGGACGGACGGACGGACGGACGGACGGACGGACGGACGGACGGACGGACGGACGGACGGACGGACGGACGGACGGACGGACGGACAAAGAAAGGTAGGTGGTAAATTAATGTATAGATGGACAACTGAGACATAACTGTGTAGAGCGCCGTGGCTGAGGGGTAGAGCTGCGGACTCTCGACTAAGAGAACCAGGGTTCGAATCCTGTGCTACTGTGTTAAAACCTTGGGCAAGTTTTTTCACTCTACATTGCTCCAATTCACTCAACTGTATAAATGAATACCTGGCTATAGACAGTGGTGACTATGTGTACGAGCAGCCTTCGCGCATTAATTGTAGCATGTGACTGGATGCATCCCAGAGAAGTTGAGATGGTGTTTGATTGAACAGGTCTGCCAGGGAAGTGAAGTGTAAAAGCGCTTTGAGCATTCCTAAGGACTGGATACTGCGCTATATAAAAACTTACCTTTACTTTTTAATATTGTTATATACTACTAAACTAGTCATTGTCGTGCATTTTCCAATTAATCAGAGTAAGTGACATTTGATTCATTTATGAAAGGCAGGTTGCAAATAATTTTGTTTAATTATTTCTAAGATGACCCCTTGACTATTACGTCACCACGATCGCTCACCGTAATGTTTACATTGTCGCTTATGAAACAAGGAAGTCGTATATTTCATTGTGCTCGTAGTGTTTTTTTATCTAATGGAACTTTGGCCGGGTACTTTCGTGGATCTCTCTCTGACTACACGGGATATTCTCCTTGAACGCAGGTTACGTTGTCCTACATAGCACCTCGACGTACAGTCGTACACATTCATTGACTAAGCCACGTGTAGTGTGTTTGGAGCGATGTCATAGGCATTGACCCGTATTCGGCCTTTATCGCCGGGTGGCTCTTCAACACCAAAGGGTTGATTGCAACTCCTGAACAAAGTCTCGAATGTCTCCGCAAACAATTTCTATATCCCAACACGGATGCCAATCCGACGAAACGTATGTGTTTGACAGAAGTCAATCTAAATGCTTACCGTCAAAAAGCATCCCCAAAAAGCATCCATACCACTTTTACTACTATATTTCATGCAATGTTTATGGTTGCGTGATACGTTAATTACTTGGTGATGGTGAACCGTGACGTCATCCTATCATGACGTCAGACATTGCGCTTACTTCATGTGAGTGAAAGTTTCAATATATGCTGTAACCGTTCGGATATGTTAATAATCAATGTCTTTTAATGATAAATAAAGGAATTATCGTGAAGAGAGTGCAGTAAGTACTCAGTTGATATACCAACGTGGGTCGGAATGTGATGAATATTCCGTAGACTGAGACTTCTAATTGTTCCCCAAAATGCTTCCACTCTTCCTAAATATCAGGGGCATGCCCTATCGCAAACGTCCATACAAAACGTCCCCGGGTTCTTATGGTAGCTTGAAAGCTAGCAGTTAAATATAAAATAGTTAACATTACATAAACACAATTAATCATTTGGAAACTCACAGGAAAATAATAGCATTAATTATAAAATACTTTAAAAAGAGGTTACTTTCCTAATAAGTAAATGTTTTACCTCTCAAAGAATTTTTTCTCGAATAGGTTAATTTCCATGTAATCCTAAAATAAGTGGAAAAAAGTTGCTCTTGAGAGCTACCAAGCAGCGTCAGACCTCGTGCATTGGCGCACCGGAATTGGCAGCATGCTGGTGTTACGTCCGTGAAAAAGTTATATCGCCGATTTTTGTGTGACAACTAAGTTGTTCAAAGAGCAACTTGTCGCGAGTCTGTAGAAAGCAGTCTGGTGACAAAGCGACACACGAGCTTACAGGAACGAAAGAATGAGATCGCACAACTATTTGCAAATTAGAAGTAATCCGTCATAATATGTCGGATCAGCAGCACTTGTATTATAAGTGCTATGAGTGTTGCTTTTCTGCTGTATAAAGGTTATGCTGTAGTTTGACTATAAGCTTGATTACCAGGACATGCACAAACTGCTTCAATGCATGAGTTATAAATGCTAGCGCATGCGTCCAGCAGAATGGCGGTGGTAACACATAGCTATTGAAACGTGGGCTATACAATCTTCGCAATAGAGGGACACTGAGGGGCTGGACACGATGGTCAACGATGGCGCATTCGGAGGTTCACGAAAACATCCAACTTGCATTTTTGCTGAAAAGACAAAATACAAGATTACAAGCAAAGAAAACACTCGCTCATAAACACTGTGTAATGTTAATGTTGTTCAATTGAATTATGACGTCGTGTTGTACATGTTTGCAGTATCATTTAATTGTATTTAATACACAAAGTCACATATATGGGTAGATGCAATGAAATGTTATATGTATTTTTGTTATTGTTACTTAATTATTTCTACTTACTTATACTACAGAGAAGCATGTATACATGCATCAGGGATAGAATAAACTATTAAGAGAAAACAAATCGTATTGAAGAAAAAATACTATTGAAGTAAAAATTACTATACATACGTATATTGAGAGGTTAACTAAATGTATAATTAGTACTAGTGGCTCCTGTGATAGCGACTTTTCAATCTAAAGAGGAGTCACTGTTTTAAATTACTGATGAATGACGTTTTGTTTGTGTGGTTCACCTTATGATTATTGAATTCATGTACTTATTTTGGGGTCAAAAATTAAAAACATTTTTTTCTTATATTGTTCTTGTTCTTGTTCATGATTAGTATCGTTCTTTCTTTAATTTATACTTTTCTAAACGTCCTTTCCACACTAACATAATTATTACAAGCGTTTGGCAAACATTTCATATTTAACACGTTTGATACGTAACATTACATTTGTTACAAAAACACAGCAGCCCGAAAACCTTGCTAGTCTTGACCTGTAGGTACTTCACGAAATGTGTGTCAGCCAGCGGTTTTTATGTTTTGTCTATGTTTTCGAGCATCTCGACCTCGTAGAACCACACAGTGTCTTGGTTCGTTCAGTCCTTGTTACGTAACTGCAGTAACTTCACACGAGTGGTGTATTCAGAAAAGCTCCTCTCCCAAGCTGACACCATAACCTACATCCGTCTACTCACTTATGCGGAAGTAAGTAAGTTATGCTGTATCACAATTACATCATAAACGACACAAAACTCGTATCGCTCTAGCAATGTGCAAACGTTTGGTAAGCACATTTCAGGATTACAGTTATACCCGCAGTCACGAATAGAAATGATAACCTCTAGATCCTATTCCATAAATAGTAGAAGAATGGATGAAATGAGAGTGTAGGTTAGAATGATGGAAAGTTTTAAGAAGAAATGGGTGATGACAAACTGGCAAAGAGAACAGATTCCCAGAAAGTGGATGGGAAAAGGAGGCAAGGAGGACCGAAATTGCAATGGGGGGTTGCATTAAGTGACCTAGAAAGAGTGGGAGAAGAATGGGGAAAAGACCCAAAGATAGAAGGAATGTGAGACTGCTGATACAGAACGTAGTGAGAGGAAGAAACAAGACAATGGACACGGAAAACATCAACTCACCCCTGACGACAGTGGGGCCAAGAAAAGAACAACAACAGAATGCTACTTGACATTAGTCTAGTAACCAGACAATTATTATTTTGAATACTTAATAGCCATTAACCATCACGCACATTGCGAATGATGACAATGTCATTGCTCTGTCACATATTTGGCTGCAGCCAAAGACAGAAGTGGAAAATTCCTAATTAAACCCTATGACAACTTTCTTTGAGAAAGGATAGGTCTGGGAAGGAAAGTATTACACAGACATCCTTATACACTCTGTTCTTTGTGACTCTATGAATCAGACAGCCAGTTATTGGTCCTCCGTTCCCCACCATCCCAATGTTCCGGGATTGGAGGGGGCCATGGCCCCCTGGCCCCCTTTAGCTCTACGCCACTGTGTATGTGTGTACATGCGTGTGTGTTGTGTTGTGTTGTGTTGTGTTGTGTTGTGTTGTGTTGTGTGTGTGTGTGTGTGTGTGTGTGTGTGTGTGTGTGTGTGTGTGTTGTGTGTGTGTGTGTGTGTGTGTGTGTGTGTGTGTGTGTGTGTGTGTGTGTGTGTGTGTGTGTGTGTGTGTGTGTGTGTGTGTGTGTGTGTGTGTGTACATGCGTGTGTGTTGTGTTGTGTTGTGTTGTGTTGTGTTGTGTTGCGTTGTGTTGTGTTGTGTTGTGTTGTGTTGTGTTGTGTTGTGTTGTGTTGTGTTGTGTTGTATATATATATATATATATATATATATATATATATATATATATATAGTGTGTGTGTGTGTGTGTGTATGTGTATGGGTGTGTGTGTGTCGAGGTTAGTGAGGTCACTGCGGGGTTTATCGCAGCAGTAAAAAGCGAGGTTGCTTGAACGAGTTTGTGCGTCAGAAGTATTTGGATGTTCCACCTGAAGACATAGGCTTAATGTCATCATGGCATCCATCACTGAGAGTAAAGAAGGCTCGTTTTCAGTAGTCTTAGCACAGTGTCTTTGCAAACATCGAGTGAACACTCGTCATTATTACCTAACATTAAAATGTCCACCTAGCTCCTGTGTTGTCGTTCCGATCGTTTCGGAGTCATTTCTGCTAAATGCGAACTGTTTTATATGTCACCTTATTATAAGAAGTGACTGGGACACATCTGAAGACGATATTGCAGTATATTTTCACCTTCAGCCGTGTCCATGTTGTGATATCGTCTTCACCTCTTATAAGGTGTCTCTCTTTCTCTTGCACCACACAGCAACTTGGCCATTGGATCTTGCAACATGGCTACACCGAATTTCCAGCCATAACAACGATACCGTTGTAGCATGTGGCTTCTTCGTGTAGTCCGATGTTTTGCTTCATTGCTGCGGACATGATTGATTTTGCCACGATTCGTGTCAGAGATACGAAATATTTTACGATATCTTCCCATCTCAATTCCACTCCACTTACTGTGTAAGTTAGCTGTGTTGTTATGATCCCTGTCTCGCACACATTTGGAAGGTTACGTGTGACCAGAAGCCGCAGAAATCTTGCATTGGTTTTATGTCATAGCATTTGTCAAAGAAACATAGCCTGGCCATGGCGAATATTACAAGTAGCACATTCCAAGTTAAATAGGTGGTTAAAGGGATAATACTGATGTTTGAAATGTTTCTTATAAAACAAACAATAAAAAGCATGTTTGCGGTCTGAAAATAAAATATCTGGAAGGTAACGATTTGAACATTTAGCCCAGAATGTTCACAATTTCATATCAGTCGTAGATATATATATCAAGATAGTGGAAATGTGTTTTGTTCGACTTGGTCGGAACTCAGTCGACTCGTAAAGGTCACGTAGATGGTCGTAGAGCCGGTCAAAGCATGCTATAATTTGTAACCCTTCTGGAAGAGTCGTTTATGCCAATACCAGGTCGATGCATATCTCCGGAAAACGGTTAGCCGCTGCGAGGAGATTAGTCGTTCGAGCAATGCTATGCTGCACATCTACAGCCCATGTGGGAAATGGGAGGAATTGCCTAATCTTCGTCTTGACATCACAATATTATAATCATACACTTTTAAACGTTATACCCATACAGTATATATCCTTCGATGATATACACATTGCGTTTGACACATCGATGGATATTTTGTTACTGAAGACAATCGACCATGTCAGACGAAAGAGAAATTAAATATTTTTCATTAACTTGATTATCTTACTTCGTGCGTTCTCTCCAATCGACGTTAAGGCATAGACGAATGTTTATGTTATTGTAGAATGTTGACGAGAATGTTGAGGGGAATGTTGACGAGAATGCTCCGAGAAAACAATATTGACAAATTGTCACACCGTCAGATAAATAGAATATCTTCAAATTAGTAATCAATGTCTAAATCATGTTGCTGCTGAAATGTGTCGTATATTACAACCGACAAGACAATAACATCTACAATGTTTACCAATGTATCGAAACAGTATTGTTGATAATCTTTCAATAAAATCACCTGGCAGTCAGGTAAATAGAATCTATCTTAAAATTGGTAATGTTGTCGTCTAACAAATTCCTTTCACCGTTGTCTTATATAGGGCTTAGCACATTCCCAAAGCATACTGTCGCACAATATTGTCGCGCAAAATATTTATCATTTCACATGTAAATTGTCATATAATATTGACAGTAAAATCAGCTTGCCGTCAGATAAATAGAATATCTTCAAATTAGTAATGTAGTCTTCTAACAAACTCTCTTCACCATGCAATGCACATTCCCGTTAAACGGCAATACAACTCTCGTACACAATGCTCAACAACATCGAAAACATCGCTACGTCCACGCGTTTAGCATCATACAATCGAAATAATAGTGTTGACAGGTGTTGTTAAAATCATTATGCCGTCAGGTAAATAGAAGATCTCCAAATTAGTAATTTAATGTTGTCGTCTAGCAAATTCGTTTCACCACGCCTATAGTGCATTCCTGTTGAACAGTGCCACACAATACTACAGCCCAAACACAATGCGTAATACCACAGCAATGTGTTGACAACGGTGTATACTTCCGGCTAGATATTGGACGTCATTTATTGAAACACTACCTGTGCGCGTACATCTCTACACAACAATCGCTTGTTGATATTTACCCCACAGAATTTAACCTGCCATCAATGAATTCATTCAGATATGACGCAGATGTACAAACTACCCCAGTGCGCCTTTGAATCACTGGTCAACAGCGCTCGACCAGTACTCGGCGTATTGTTTACGGCGCTGCTGCCGTTGTTACGACGGGAGCTGTGCCGTGACAGGAGCGCACTCGGCACGGCTGCGGCCCACCTGCGGAGAGCGCAACTCGACGGACTCTTCCACAAATTCGTGCACAGTGAAATCTATTAATTAGTGGTCGCGCTTGACCCGTATCGTCCTAGATGTGGGTTCACCGGCCAGTCCCACTCACCGTTCGAACCGGTTGCGCGCGCGCAGGGAACCGGTCGAGCTTGGGACGTTTGTTTGGATACCCGCGTTTGTTTACCATCGCTGAATATTGAAGTCCAGCGCCTTGACCTCTCCCCCCGTTATGCGTTCTGTCAATCATAATGAAGAGTTTGCGCGGCATGTTGTTGATCTAACGTGAATCTGTCGCGAGGGGGCACGGGGCGGGCCTTTCGCATCTCGAGCACGTGCGCACGCAGTGTTCATACGTACGTGTTGAGTGTTTGCGCACCGAAACCGGGCAAAAATGTAAACAGCCGACCTGGAACCGGCTATAAAAGCCGATGCACCGACGGTAAATTCTAAACACAACGACAACGAAAGACAACGACACGCGACACGAATCGAAGCGAAGAACCCGACAAACGAAGCGAGAAGATGGAAGCGAAGATGGCTGAGCTGGCGGTGGTTGGTCCACGACAACAGTCCCGGCGCAAGACGTCGCGAAAGTCACTCGGCAACATCATGAACTGTGTGCACGACTCGAACATCGCCCTCAACAACAACGACAACCGACAGTTCCAACAGGTGAGTGCCACGTACTGACGTCTGATGCCGGGATGTCGTCTCCCATGTTTTGTTTATATTGCTAGTCGAGGTGGTCGTAAGCAATGTTTTATTACTCGATATGGTGCAAAGCAAATACAC
>JAODUO010000222.1:152500-270000 GCA_025642075.2 Ridgeia piscesae | reverse complement strand
AAATAATCCAGCTGTGGACCCACGTAAACAAATTTAGCCAACGTATAAGATAGCATGTTTCATATTCGACATGAATTTTGACTGCAATTCGGTGGAAAACAAGTATATGCTAACAACATATATGCTGTATCGACATTGCCCAATGTCAAGCCTACGGTGATCTAGGTTGGGGACAAAGCACCGATTTAATATAGTGGTGAACACATCGTTTTTCCTGTATATTTGATTCAAAGATTCAAGATTCAAAAGACTTTATTGTCCGTTTAAAACATCACATTAAAAACGGAATTTTTCTTCAGCTACACTTTCAAATGCCAATAATAAGATTGGTGATTCATAAAACACATTAAAATGATAATAATAATAATAATCAGCAACAAAATTGGTAAAGTAAATAAATTAAGCATATAAATAAGTACTATAAATAATAAATAAATAAACACACAAACAAGTAATATTTCTTTGATAAGACACAATATAATAACATTAATAATATATACTGAATTTGGTAAATAAATAAGATTAAATAAATCAGTACAATAAGTGTATGGAATAAAAAATATACAGTACACATTAAAAGCTATTTGTTTCGGTGGTGGTTTTGTGTCCTGTTTCACAATTATCTAATGTCTTGAGGCGTTTCTGTTATAAATAAAACATTGACTTGTGAGTATGTTTCACCCGATAGCCATCATCTTGATGGGCGAGCCGAAACGCTGGGAATCAGCGCTGCAGATTATCGTCGACCTGCTGAAAACGGATGGCAAACCGACGCATGCGCCTGAAATGGTGAACGAGAAACATCTTCCGGTGATCGCTTGCAATGCCGACCTGCAGTTCATGGACCGCGCTTGCATGCCAAGGTAGGGGAGCTGGAGTGGCTATGAGGGATCGGTGACAGACTAACGTGTGAATTAATTAATTAATATATTTAAATAAAAACGTATTTACATCACTTGTCATTAATTGCATTTTATCAAAAAGTTAAAATACATGATTATTGTGTTAACCGTTTAATAAATTTAACATGTTGCAACAATATTTGATTAAATCTAAAACTACTGCTTACTACTCTGTGTGATCATTGTCCACATTAAAAATAAATATGCAATACAATTGTCAAGTACATTTATAGCAGATCAAAAGATATTGGAATATAAATTAAAATCTCGAGTAATATTCTAATATATTTCAGCCATTTTTCATTCAATTCTACGCCCACCCCATTTATGAAAGCCTCTTCCGTTAAAGTGTAACTATGGTCTATACTCTCTATATATCTTACTCAGAAGGCTTAGAATTTCAAATGAGTACATAATAAATAGGACTGGAGGAATAAAATGTGCTACGAATTTTACAACGAGTTTAAAATCATTCAAAACAGCCAGTTGCCCAGGTGTATTACCGTTTATTTTTTAGAAGATGGCGGTACAACTGCACAACTACTTCCTAATCCCGGTCGATAAAACGGACACTAACTGTTTATTTGTTTCTTTTAGGTTTGGACATGGCGCATTCCTACTCTGCCTCGAAGCTCTCTATCAGGTAACTAATCAATCCCATCGGTTTCGTCATGCGGCTAATCAACCCTTTATCATTTCACAAAAAGAAGGGGTTTTAATGAGCGATTTCTTTTGTTGGTTCAAATTAGTAAGATGTTTGAACACCTGTCTGAAAACAATAATTTGCCTTTTATTATTAAAGTTAGAATGTCCAATGAACAAAAAGCATTATTTTACAACTCGAAGCGGTGTCTGTTATCACTTTTGGCCTAACGTTATCTAATGATGGTTCAACAGAAAGTGACCGGAAAAGACCTAAAGTACACGTCGATAATTGGCAAACCAAGCGAAGTGACGTTCCGCTACGCCGAGCACTGCCTCGCCCGCCAAGCGGCCAAACTCGGCATCACCCAGCCACTGCGCCGGATGTACATTATCGGGTGAGTGCGCATGCTACACTTTTCTTCCTGATACCATACAAATAATGTTTTTTCCACAACTGATTCTGTGCGTGTGCTACAACAAGTAGTGCGATCTCACTCCAATAGATTACTCAAGAATATCATTTTATTTTTTGACATCACCCACATAACCATTGAAAACATAATATTGTGCACTCATATTTGTTAATTATTTACAATAATATAATACATTACGGCGACCTTTTACGCCGTTTGATGACTCAGCGCGACGCCATTCGTCACTCAACCTCAAGCGCTGCTGTTTCAGCGACACACCGGAAGTGGACATCGTCGGCAGCAACCTGTACCAGCGATACGTGGACCGGCTCCGCGGCAGTCGCGGCGACACCGCTGATGGCGACATCTCGAGCGACGAGAACGGCAACAAGGAGGAGCTCGACTACTTCGACTCACAGCTGCCAGCCTCACGCAACGTGCCGGCGGGGACGAGGTTCGAGCGGCAGACGGTCGAGGATGTATGTTCGGTGCTCGTCTGCACTGGCGTCTACGTGCCGGGCGTATCGCCCGAACAGCAGGGCGAGGAGAAGTGCTACCACGGTCACCGGGACTTCCCGAAGATGCCCGACTTCTACAAGCCGACGACGATCGTCAACAACGTGCGCGATGCAGTGCGATACGTCGTAGAGAGGGAACAACTGGCCAAGTAGTCGGGAACTCGCGTGTACGTAGGTCTGGAGTTTTACGGTTAGGCCTAAACGTCGGTAATACTAAGCTGACATTTGTGCACCACATATCCACGAAAGCGTCATATTAACGTCCCCACGAAGTCATCATAAGTATTATATGGATGTTAAAAACAGTATTACATGACGACTGCAATCTTTAAATAACGAATGTCAGAAAGGTGAAATGTCATTGGATACACATAGATGTTCCTTTTTTAAGTTCTTATCATGAAGATGTTGAAAAATACAATAGGTTTATGGGTTGCCCCAATTTCGGACGCCATCTTGAATTTATTGTTAACTCAAGGAGGATTCCAGGGACTTTTAGTGTTATTTCCAACACTTGCATGGACATGTTGGGTAGAAATCAGCTTTTATTATAGACGTCTAGGTCGTGACGGTATCTCGGCCTACAAACTCCTGGACTGTACATGGAAAGACTTGCTTGCGAGACACGTTGATGCGCTTGATCCGTCGATTTTGTTCTCGGATCCCATTGTGTTGCGAACCCGCACAAATGGACACGTTATCACACATGCGAATTGCGTAAATGTGTTTATCAAGTCCGACATTTGAAGAGAATCATTCTGGGTATTTTAGTGTTCATATCGAGAATCGCGCTCCGTGTTGAACTAGGAATGTAAGCAGGCAAACCAGATAGTCATTCGCAAGCACTGCCGCCGATCCGGCCCAATCAGTAGAGCTTGCGTACAGTGTATTTTGTGATTTCGTGTTGGTGTGCGTCTGCACTGGACTGGCTACGAACGACAACGTGCGACGTCAGACGTCACATCCTTGTACGACACGCGACAGTCAGACTGCCGGAGCGTGTCACGTCGTAGATCTCGTGTTTAGTTGACACAGCATCTAATGCACATTAACGAACTGCAACTAGGTTTAATTACTATCTTAAGCTCGTGTTGTGACAATGGTAATAATTATTGTGTCGTGGTATTACAACAAAGAGAGGGTAAATATTAAGGTTCATGGTAGCGTTTCAGTGTCCTTCTACGGATATACTTGCCTAGTGTGGTGTTTATTTTAAGGACACGAATACATTTTCAGATTAACAAACAAGTGTATTTGAACGGGATTGTCAGACAGTTGTCTAGTCAATTATGTGTAATATTTGTGTCTGCAGCCACATTAATATGTGAATATAATGTATGTAGCGAAGTAGCCACTAGACGGATAGATTAATTTATTTACTTATTAACAAGTGTTCGCGTGCAAACTTGTGAATGGAAACAATAGGAGGATTGCGGTGAGAATTTGTGGGTTTAGAGGGGAGTGTGGAATAAGAGGGAGATTTACGGGGCAGAGGGGGGTCTGTGACCGACACATGGATAACCCCGAGGTCAGCCTTGCCGTCGACTTCAGGGACAAAGAGAAGAGCAACAACAACTTGCAATGCAGTGCGTAATTGATAACAATGCTGTTGCACGTAAATTCGTATCGCACAAACTATTTGAACTGAGTCATCATTAGTCTATATCGCACAACAAATACTGCAACGCGGCGTTTGATTGGAAATAAACTTGTGTAATTCATACATATGTTTTGTCAATAAAAATTATGCAATGTGTTTGTGTGTTTCGTCTTACCGTCTTACTTACATCTACTTTACATGTGAAATTGTTTTGATTACGCAGCAGTCAAACCTTATATTTCGCCGGCCCCAGTGGAAAAAACTAGGCTGACAACGAAGACAGGGCAGGAATTATGCTGCTATGTGTTTAATACCATGCTGAAAAATCTTAGCGCGCTTAATGGCGGAGGAACCCGGAAACAGATAAAGATAGTTATAGTGAAACAAACGGAATAAAACTCGACTCCATGAAATAACGCTTCTAAAGATGTAAATAATTCCAAGCTGTTGTTGTGTTTAGGAAGAGACTATATCCGCATAATATGTTTGATTAATGCGTGATTTCAATAAATTAAGTACTATGTTTACGTGAGCGTCTAGTTGGATATTGTTACGGTTGTATTCCAATTAAAACATGATGAGTGTTTATCTGTCCTTCTTGTTTGGGTGGCTTTATGTAAGACATTTGATTACGGATCCAGTTTATCTAGCGTCTAGATTAATTGTGTTCATATGATCTGACCGCTCGCTTGTCTTTTGTTTATTGGAGCGTTTAAGGGTCCTTTTGAGAATGATTCTCCTTCGATATTAATGGATATTTGACATTGTGCGAATAAGGATTGTATACTCTACATTCTTACATGCCTAATGGGTCTAGCTTAACGTCAGCAATAACACTGTGGTTTGCAGCTATTATGTATCACACTGTCCAATTGTATAATAATAGTGCAACAAATGTAGCTGCTCCCCAAATGGGTATGAGTTTCATTCGGCTACTGACATTGTCAAATATTTATCAGGATTAAACTTCAACTTACTAAGCAAGGTATATAGCAATTTCTCAATCTGAATATATAATTTGGTATGAGAGATGTGTTTTGTATATTTTGCAAAAGGAGCACACCACAAGCTAGATCTTCTGACATGTCATTTATGTTATAAAGAACCTACAAAACCCATTACTGTTCCATGCAATATGTCAGAAATTATTTCGCTGGTGTAGAATTACAGCCGATTGTGTTCATCGTGTCAGGAAGCTTTGTCCATAATTATACTGAGCGCATAATATCACATAACAGTATTTAAGTTTGTATGTGTGCTTTATATATACTTATATAACGTTATCGGATGTTTCGTGAAGCTTAGAATGTCTGTATTTACCGTCAAAGGATGTGCATATATCATGATGTTTGAATTAGCTGTGGTGGAGTCTTTTTTATAAGTAGTTCTTCTTAACTTGCCGCTACGAAATGTTAGATCGTGCTTATAACAAATTCGCTTGCTTCATAATTAGTCGTATACAAACTAGAATAGGAAATAGAATGAAGAAGAATGTACCTGTCGCTGCAGTTCTGGCTGTCTACGGCAAGATGACGTAGTATGACATCACATAACTATTATAATCCTATGCCACTAAAAACGTCACTTCCTGCGACGCCATCACGCCAATGCCTTTTTAAAATGTCGGTATAGAAGCTATTTACTAAATGGCTCGGGCACATAATCATATTACCAGAGGACGCTCCAGCCAAAATAGCTCTGAGAGAAGCAAACCTGACACTCATTCCTTGAAGACGAAGGAAACGTACGTAGCTCGCACTCGAACTGACGAAGAAACAGCACGTATTCACAGACAAAGGATGTGCTTTCGATCGCAGTTATTGTCGTGTGTTGCGCTGGATAACAGACGCACATGGGCGGAGGATCCCAGAAGCGGATGAAGATAAATATAGCGACGCGAACGGAATAAAACTGGAATGTTGTAATTTATCTGTACGCAAGTTCAGTACTTGTCGCTCGCCTAATGGTTTCGCTGCATCTTTGCCTTCCTTCTTTGGCGGCATGGCAGTCAAGTTTAAATATCAAGGACTCTCTCCGATGACACGACAACACTTACATCCATCCCTGGGTGTGGAACAGAGCGAACACATTACTAGAGAGAAATATAAAAAAATCCCCGACTGCTTGTAATGAAATGTGTTTATTTTTTAAATCACAGTTGTTTTAGTATTGCGAAAACTGCATTACATACTACTATCACATATATCATACCTATTGCGACACTGTCACAATTGTCTCCAGCAATCGTGTTCATCGGCGGTTCCTCGAAACATGGATTACGTCGGCTAAGGGTTAATATAGAAAGTCATGAACAATATTCAAAATCTGCACATTTTGTGCGCCGACTCTGCTTCGAAATAGGTGTATTACCAGGAGAAGGCATTAACGTTCTTTGTAAATACGACATAATTTGAAAACGTGGCTCGTTCTGCATATATGTCATCGGTCCATTCAACTACAAGCTAAGTCATCTTGCTATTTTGTGCCTGCTACTTTAATTACGTGGAACATATGGTATCAAGCTATAGAAGCCATTTCTAACATCGAAACATCGCTTATTTGACGAAAAACGCAATTGTATTGCATCTGGATTGTGCACGTAAGCGGCTTCTAAATTATAGTTGTACGGTCGATATATTTCCATCGTCACCGTTGCATGTTTTAAACACCATTTCCAATAAAGTTCTGAAAGCGCTGTACCTATAATCTAATTGCATGTACATCGCTAACTGTAGCATAAGTGCGTGCGCTTTGTAAATATAATATACATCGAACATTAGTCATCTTTATCCACAACATCACCATACTGTTAGCACTGCTTTACTAACGCTTAAATCATCGCCGTCGTTATCGATGACGACAGCGTCATCAATGTTAATGCACCTGTTGGCTCAGTACAGACAATGAGCTCAGTGAGCACAAATGACGAATATACCTTGTCTAGGTGACTTGTTAACTTAGTACACACAACAGATGAACACACGAGACAACAAACACTGTATCTAGTACAGTAAACCTATTTACTCGTGCAGAACGCAGTTTCAACTGAAACGACTATGTTTAGCTATGTATTACAATGCTCCATTGTTAGTGCCTAATGTGGTAAATAGTCTTATGGCATATAGATGACATTGCGTGTACTACTAAGTACGCATGTCATTTAGTACAGAAGACGTTTCACTTGGTACAGACGACACACGTGAGCGCCCATCCATTGACGTAGTTGGGACAAGGCAAAGAATGACTACAGTCTGCCTCGACAATGTAGAACAATGCGCCGTTCTCGTCACGTCCCGTTCCCTCGAGTACTTCGGGAGCCTCGTCCATGCATTCAAACGTAGTACGAGAGTAACTCTCGGCATTTGTCACCAAGTACCCGTGGTACTCCCGTGTCCACTCATTCGGGCACTCCTTCCGGGCTGGAATCATCACCTTTGCCTGACGCTCCGGTACGTGACACACTGCACAGGGCACATCAACGTGATCTAGGCTCCCAGCAAAGTTTGTCTGAAAATTATTTTATTAGTACCATACAGTCATGTTTTGCACACAGTTCTATGTAGCAGGGTACTTAAGAAAACTATGCAACGTTGTTGGATTACAATACGTAATGGAAACTTCAAAGCAGACTGAAAAACAAACTATTGATCACGGAACCATCCTTGACGTGTAAATTCATTCATTTCATGTTTGGCTGTCCTACCTTAGCTGCCCTAGCCGCAGTATGTACATGATACTTTGATATCGGCGGAGACTATACCTTCAGAAACGGAGAATTTCCAGGAGACGTCTGGTATTCCGCTCCATGCATGTAAGCGCCCGAGTTCAGGCCGTCCGTGTGTTTACCCCACTGTGGGTCCCGGTGTAGACACTGGTAGTTGGTGCCGCCACCTTTAGTATTGCAATATGTACCGCCGGCATAACCTAATGAGACCAAACAATGCAATTTGTGCAGGACACATTTTTCGCGCTAAATTACAGTGGTGATAAAAGTTGCATCGGAAAATATCGTGTTAAACCAAAATGGGCCTAAATACGCCATTGATGACAACAAGTATGTTTGGATGTGATAGATCAAGATTAAAGTGGCCACACTGTTCGACATCGTCGAATGGACTCGATACCGAAGTATCAAATGTATCGCAATATCAAAGGTATCGAACCGTAGGCGTTCGATACCAAAAATATTGAAGTATCGCGACTCTCTCACAGGAATCGCGATACTTCGACATATCAAATATCGAACCAGCATTAATGTGTGTGTGTGTGTGTGTGTGTGTGTGTGTGTGTGTGTGTGTGTGTGTGTGTGTGTGTGTGTGTGTGTGTGTGTGTGTGTGTGTGTGTGTGTGTGTGTGTGTTTGTGTGTGTGTGTGTGTGTGTGTGTGTGTGTGTGTGTGTGTGTGTGTGTGTGTGTGTGTGTGTGTGTGTGTGTGTGTGTGTGTGTGTGTGTGTGTGTGTGTGTGTGTGTGTGTGTGTGTGTGTAAACAAAAAAGACAGCCTTTCCGTAGGGTTAAATCTATACAAATGTTGCCCCTCCCCCGTTTATGCAGGGTGTGAACGTGATATAACTTTTATTTGTGGCTGCTATGGAGTTCCCGAAAACCTCAAATTGCACCCACTGAGACTCACCAAATCGCCAAATTGTCTGTTCAGGCAGAACTATATTCCTTCAAGTTCAAGCAGAGTATATTTCGTATGTACGACTTAATACTGTACCCTAAGGTACTGGCCTGAAAGGATATATCTGGATATCTCAAAGGTGTATACAATTGCATGGTTTAGTTAACCTCGTTCTTGGTGTAAATTTCTCTTACAAAACCTGGTTGGTAAATATAACATATTCTAAACGTATTTATCGTCGGAAATAATTTGTTTTATGTGGTGACAGTTATTGCAATAAAGCTATTCGTTACCGTGTTACCATAAACACTCAAATGATTCATGCACAACCATGCATTCCTTACCCCAATAGAGCAACGTGGCGTTCCCGTGGCATGTCTTTCTGCCCCATCTGACGTACACAACTCCACCTGTCGTCTCCTTTCGCTCGTTACTGGTAGCGCCACCTGAGCAAAAAATTGCCACATCTGATTATGTGAATTATATGTCCTTTGTCTGCATGTACTGTGGTTACGATGTTATGATCTTATGTCATTCAACTAGCTGACCTTTTCAGAAGATAACCGCCATGCAAGCCGACCTTTTTATGCCAACCCCGAGGATAGTTATTGCCAGGATCTTGTTGTTCTCGGTGTTTCTTTTATGCCCCAGATCGAGACGTACTGATCCACATTTCAGCGGCACGTGACCCACATTTAAGGTGATCTAGTCACGTCAGATAAACAGTCCCCGATGACTCGAGTCATGTTTTGCACCAAATATAGAATGCCTGGAATTACGGTGGTAAGAGTCGAACTAATAATTTTTTATTAATAAACTGCATGACGGAACATTTTTAAGTGTAACATCTAGATAAAAGACCGTTTACCCACCTGTCTTGAGTGTCGCCAGTTCTGCCCGTAGGTCTTTCAATTCTCTGGCAAGTTGTTTCACCTGGGCTTGTAGTCCAACTGCCAAACTCTTCACCACCTGCACTTCGACGTTTGAGTCGGGGGTCTGACTGCTGCAGTCACTGGCGGGTACATTGAACGAGTACACACACCGAGAATCCGTCGATGTCGTACTTTGTGCGATGATCACGTGCAAGAAAGCTAAGAGGAAGACGCTCGGAGCTGTCGGTGTCGCCATTGTGTCGTGGATGACTGCCTCGATCAACAACATGCAGTTGACATTTGACAAAGTTATGCGTAGCTGCAACGCATTCTAGTGAATGCAAGGAATGCCAACGCACAAAGGCAAAGAGGAAGATTGAAATCACGATAAAACAAGTGATAAGGCTGGTTCAGACGAAACATGTGATTATCGTTAACTCTCTCACGATTCGAGATATGTCCTAGTTGCTGCTAATATATTTGTGATGACAACTTTAATTTCAGAGAACACGTATTTATCAGATGTCCCCGATGAAGTGTGTATGCCTATTGTGTGCACGGTTCTTGTCACGAGATACCCAGCTGATCCCAGCAGGGAGGATGTATTTGGACACGCTGCCCAGCAGCAACCTATGACCTCTAGGGGCAGTACCCAAGCGGACGATAATTAGCATATAGAGTAGTGGGCGCTGCCAGTATTTATTGTGGACCAGTCTAGGCTAGGGTTAGAACAGTAGACACGTACATATAGAAAGCTCGGCAATAAACATTCTGAACATGACGAGTTGTTTGTATTGATATATTTAATATAGTATTAAACAAGCAATACCATTACAGTTCTTCACTGCACGATAAATCGCGCAACTTCTGCCATTTGTCTGTGTTTCGTCTGCCCAAAATTACTTTGGCTAATCTACTACATCCAGACTGTCGGTATGCTGCAGTAAGTCTCCAAGCCTATGCAGCAATTCCAGTAATTCTTGCAACTCGTTAGAATTCTTTATTGTGGCGACGATCATTTCTCGTCGCATAGGCATAGCCATAGTCATAGACAAGGTTACATGTATGTATCAACTATATTATAATTATTGCCAATATGGGTGTTTACCTGAAATAAATGTCCATGGATTTACTTTTTTGCTGTTATCTGCACATACCAAGGCCAATGCTTGCCATTTTACAGGATGCGTAGTTTTCTTTCTTTATGTTGAAATCTCCACAACACTGCATTCACTGTGGCATCCATATTAACTTTACACTTACAACACTGGCGTTGCATGTCCAGCCTGCTGGTCGTTTATGTAAGCGCGATGGCGTCATCTCAAGGAATTAAACGTGTTCCTGGCAGGTGGCAGCACTTCACGATTTGGAATATCTGGTAGTACAATTTTCCTGAGTTTGGCGTCGTGTTTTACCTTGAGCCACACTTGCCACTTGTGGTTTGTTTATTTTTCCAAGCGGTTTTGTGTAAAAGTTATGACAAAATTAAAGGACGAACATTATATTTCACTTAAAGCCTCAAAAGAAAAATATGACGTGCAACAAACCACTTGATATGCTGTTGTCTGACAAATTAATCACAGTAGCAGCACCGATGGTTCGGTACTCGAAGTAAGCATCTCACTCTCGGTCTCAGACTCAGTCTCAATCACCCCTGCACTGCAGTCACGGAGTCAGAGTCTGCCCGGGCCGAGTTGTCCTGGGCCGAGTTGTCGGTGGGCCGAGTTGTCTGCCCACCAGTCACAGTCACTCACGGGAGTGATGACGTCAATGAGTCAGTCACTATCTCAAACACACGCTCGCTTGGCACTTGGCAGTTACAGACACTCATGTCCTGACAGTACACACAAATAATCACAATGATACAGTCGCACATATAGTCCGAGACTCGCGATACAAGTCGATCAATTCAATTGCCATTGTGATGATTGTCTACATTGACTTTTTGTGAATTTGACATGATAAATTCTATATCATGATGATGGTGGTGGCAATTCAACTTCAGCATTTCATGAATTCATGTCATGAGTGATCATTCAGAATGATAGTTTAGTCACTAATCTAGATCATCTGGTAATGTATTGGTTATGGTAGTATCGATGAATGAATGATTCAAATTCAACGTTATTACATAAATGTAACCAAAATAATAAGATGAAATTATAAGTAAACAAAATTGCCTGTGTTATGGTTAGTGTGTTAAATTCTATACCAAGTAGTGACTAATGTCTTGACTAGTATAGGTCTTTTTAAACTGAGCATATGTGCAGACTGTGGAATGTTCCTCTACACAGTTACAGAGGTAACCACATGAATATGAAGAAGAAGGCTGCAGTATTATAATTGCATTAGTTCCAAGATGGTTAGTCCAATGGATTGAATAGAAATGCAGGTCTTTGGTTCAGCGATTTTGGGTAGAGAGCATCTTAACAATTTGTACTAGGTACTTATTAAAAAAAAATTACTTCGTGCAACACAATTTGATGTACATTTTCATGCAAATGTACACATATAATCATAATTTATTGCGAAATGAGCAAAAATCACCAGGTCTAATCACCACAATCCCAATTTTGCCATCCTGTAATTGCATTGTAGTACAAGTACACAGTTATAATGCACGCTGTGCTGGCACATGGTGGTATCTACAGTATATATTGTATGTCCCTGGTATAAAATATGTACCAATGGCAGTACAAGCTGTTACCACTGCATTGTCAACATTTAATTCTTCTCTTGAGACCTCTTCAAAAGATCCCCTTTGATTTGGCTTTGCACATTAGAACATTTTAACAACTGTGTGCAAATTCATACCTTGAAGAATTGCTGCTAACTTTGTGTAACGGGTTGATCCCTCGTGAATAGTTTCAACAACACTACCCAAACATTATCTGTGAAGTGCATCTCTCCATATGAATGAAATACACTAAAACAATGGCTTTCTCCAACTGATCTCTGGTTCTTTTTTAGGTTGGCTTTCCGTACATTAGTAAGAAAATATGAAGTCGACATTGCCTACACACCCATGATCATGTCTGATTCATTTGTTAAATCAGTGAAAGCAAGAGACATTGAATTCACAACAAGTTCAGGTAAGAGTGAGAGTACCACGCCACAATTTAGAACGCTATGGTCGGCGTGGCTTTTCAGTGACGGGTCCGCGCCTGTGGAACAATCTACCGGACAGTCTGCGCCTAATAGACTCACTTTAACTTTTAAAAACACATCTTTTTAAGGCCGCATTTGTAAACTACTTGTAGGGTATTTTATAATGAATTTATTTTAAGTGTAATTATAGTTTTGCCATTTTTGTACTTACTTTATTATTAAGTTATTAATATATTTTATTATTTATTTATTATTTTAATGTATCTATTTATTGCTGATAAATTTAGGTTATGAACTAGGATTTTTAAAAGCTTTATTTAATTATCTATTTATTATCATTGAACATTTCGTCTTTACGTACAAGTTTAAACTGATTATGAATAATTAAAATATGTATGTGTTACAATGTATTTTATACGCCTCTGAATGAGAACAAATTCCAGATATACAGCGCTTTACAAATAAAAATTATTATTTGTTATTAAACTAGCTTTTTACTGACTTCTGAAATGTTGTTATGTTTTAACTACAACATGACTATTTGCATCCTAGTTTTTCAAAAATCTCTATAAAGCTAGGATTCCATAAGTAGAGCAACAGCATGTAGATGGTGTAAGCTGAATTATTCTAAGTAATAAAATCTCATCTGCATAGGAATTGGACAGGGGATTTCCAGAAGTAACATCATAAATGTTTCCCATTCTACATGTTGTTTCCACACGTATAGAATCCTACATTCATGCACTCTTTTGTACTATAATGTTCAGCTGATGAAATGCATACAATGAAATACAAGTATACAATTCATGATTTGTAAAAGCAATTTGGCTATGGCATAGGCATGATGAGTTCATGTACACTGTATATGGAAATATATTTAGGCTTACATTTCTCTGGTAATAAAATCTAACCACATTGGAGAAAAATTGTAATAGACATATGCAGTTTGATGTGAATGTTTCATTACTGATTTTTAACTGCAGATGATCGCCCCCTAATTGTGCAGTTTGCGGCTAACAATCCAACTGACTTTGCTGATGCTGCAGAAATCGTTAGACCGTAAGTTGGTATTATGTGTTACATATTAAAATCACCTTATTTGTAACCATGGCAAAATAAATGGTGTCATTTTATAATGAAAATAGCATTTATTACCACTAATAATAAATGCTCCAAAGTCTGTTTTAATGCTGGCTGTCCAACCAATAATATTATTCATATAGTAATGCTTAAACACCTGGTGTTTTTAAATTTAAATGCATTCCGTAAAAATAATGTCACATTTATAAAAGTTATTGCATATTATGCTATAAATTTGTAATCTATTTTCCCCTATAAAATTAAGCTCATTATTAGCATATGTGGCACAAATAAATGCATAACACTTGGTACATTTTAATATTTTTATACATACATACTTTACATAGGCGTGCACGTTTTTCAGATATTGCGATGGTGTAGACCTCAACTGTGGCTGCCCCCAGAGGTGGGTCTGAGGTAGATCAAAGTACAGTTTTAAAACAATATAAGTATCATGTTTATATCCAGTAAATAATGTTTGTCATTATTTTTTATATACAATATATATATATATATATAACTGGGTGTTTTACATCAACATAATTTTCCGTAGATGGTAGGATTTGTGAAAATACATAATACACAGATTTATGAAAAATTTACATGTATTTTTGAATTAATGCTGAATTTCTAAATTAGATTTCCCAATGATTGTCTTGGAAAAAATATTACATTAATACATAAAAATTACACTTGTGTAAATGCTATGCATATAAATTGATGAGTAAATTAAAGAACTAAATTTTGTTCAGATGGGCCATGAATGAAGGCATCGGAGCATGTCTAATGAACAAACCAGACGTTCTCTCAGATGTTGTGTCACAGACAAGGTCGAGGATATCTGATCCTGACTTTACAGTGTCTGTTAAAGTCAGGCTTCATAGTGATCTAAGGCAAGTGATTTTTTTGTAGTAAAATGGTGTCTGCATTTTACAACAGATACATTCATTTTCAAACAAAAGTTTATTTTCTGAATGCTGCTTGGCAGAATCATAATTGTGAATAATTACATGTAAATAGTGTAATTCACATTTGCTGGTTCTTGGTAATAACTATTTTATTGCCATATAGTAAACCAAACAGACAACTTTTTAGTAGTTACACCTAAGTTAATTTAGAGCAGCAAACTGATGTTTTGTGGAATTTTAATTAAGCGTGTTCAACAAGGTTATTCTGGTAAAGTGTTGGTATAATAGTCTTGTTTGTGATTGCCAATTGTTAGTTTTTAGTACCAAGACCCAAAAGATGCATTTTGTTTCATTTTAATGCTGTTGTAATACTGTCACAATACATACAGTTCTGCAATAGTAATATATCTGTCACAGTAGTAAAGTTATCTTCAGTAGACACTAAGCCTCCCACCCACCACATGGCATGATTAACTGCGGTCTGACCACAGGAGGACTGTCGACATGTGTCAGAAGGTTGAAAGGGCTGGTGTGTCGTGGCTGACAGTTCATGGACGGACAGCGGCACAGCGATGTGAACCTGTCGACACTGATGCCATCCGCGTCATCAAGGACAGCGTGTCGGTCCCGGTGGTTGCAAATGGTGACATATGCAGCATTGAGGACGCAGCGCAAGTGCACAAGAACACTAATGTCAATGGTATGTTGGATATTTTGTATGTATATGTCAACAGTACATGTATATCAAGTGTATGACAATCAATGTCTGTAATACTTTTCATTATTGACATTTAAAAATATATATATATAAATGTATGTATCATTATATACTAAATTATAACTTTATTGTATATTGCAGTGTTATATAAGGAACATTGAGCTATCCTAAGGACTGGATACTGCATTACAATAACTTAATTTCATGTTTAGGTTTTTAAGTAGTTATAATTTATGTAGTATTGTACACTTTAAAATAAATTTACACTGCATGTATTTGGACCAGCATTAGGTCCTGTTAAGTAATATGTTAAATGCCCACGTTGTACAAACACATACACTGTTTCATGTAATTGTTCATCCTGGAAATACATCTCACCTCGATCTAATTTCAGGGGTGATGGCTGCTCGTGGGTTGCTGAGTAACCCTGCCCTGTTTGCTGGCTACGAGAACACCCCTCTACAGTGTATACAAGACTGGGTAAGTCTATGTAGACTGGGTTCCTCCAGTGTTCCTCGTACACAACCAGTGACTCCTCTTCAATTCTTTCAATTTCTTATTTCTCAAATGAAATATTTTTATTTCTCTTCTTAACCACCCTCATGCTGTCTTACAGGTAGGTATACGAGATGACCTCGAAGCATAGCTTTATGCAGAGACCTGTCCACCCGTCATTTGGAAGGGTAAAATACATTGTGGGTGGGCAAAAGTATGGGTGGACGGGTAAAAACATTAAGGAGCAGTCTTCCAAAACCATAGATTTTGTCAATTATGCCTCAAAAGTGAGAGTAAGTGGTGTCACATGTGTGTTTGTAGTCCATTTAAGGTCATCAGACACATTTAAAGTTTCTAAACTGGCTAAGCAGTTTACGGTGTACACCAAAACATTGTGACTGGCAAAAGTGTGGTCCCTGCCACAGGTTTGATGCAATGGCTTTTTTTGTAATGTCAATTTTTGTGCCTTTTTATCCCAGTGGTGGTGTTTTAAGTTATTGCTGTCCTATATCTCAAACCAGAGCAGGGCTGTTTTATTTATGTCTTATGGTGGATGTGTGTAGAAGTATATTATAAAACTACACTCAGCACATGCGATAGGATATGCTACAGTTGAGAACAATGCTCTTAAAATCACAAAAGTATGCGTGTAGGAACAAATCATTAGTTATCATTGTCTGGTTATACTACAGCGTAATAACAATTCAAATATTAAAATAAAAGGAATTATCCATGCAAACAGGGATCAAAACTGCACAGTGGCTCTGGTGTATGTAAAACAGTGACATCCTATATATATTTGGTCTGTGTATACTACTGCTAGGAGTCCATATTCTTACATACTCTTGTCTAGGATGTTAATTTGTTAGTTAATTTGTTAGAGCTGCCTTGTAGGAAGTTGTAGCGTTGCAGTCATTTGTACAAAGGTGTTTAGCCTAGTTCATGACATTTTATACATTAGTAGAAGAGACAGCATCCCATGCAAAAAACAATGCAAATTGAAATGAATAAAATGGCAGCAGATGAATTTGATTGCACAGAATGGCAATCTGACTTCCTAACCAAACTGCAACATTTCTGTAACTCTTATTCCTGGCATTTTGTCAATATCATTTTAGAACTTCCATGATGGATGTTAACCATCATCAGCACCACAGAAATATCGTAAAGATGAATAAATGTGAACTACTTGTTTTAGGTGGATATTGCCCTGTCGCTTGGTATCCCTTTCCAACTCTTCCATCACCACCTCAGCACCATGTTGGATCGTGTGATGTCACGCAGCGAGAAACGCATATTCAACTGTCTTGGTGGCATGACTGCTGTGCTAGACTTTCTCAAAGAGAACTATGGCATACGATGATATTACGGGCGACCTTAATTAATTTAAACTAGTTAACAGACGAAAACACAGAGAGAACATTCAATAATGACCCATAGTGGACGGTATGTGTGTGTGTGTGCACATATTTACACAAGTAGGTAACTATATGTGGACGTGAACTTTTTAAACATGTTATGTCACAAAGAAGTGAAAATACACCATCATGTACACTATATTTGGAATCCGTGTTCAGAAAGAATTAAGAATACAAATACCTTTAACAGTTGACAATAATGATATGTTTATGGAAATGTTAGACTATGATTGGTAAAGATGATATATAGGACCTTGTAACAGAAATAGTTATATAAAGCCACATATGATATGGCAAATAAGTACATTTGTAAGCACATGTATATTATTTGTGGTACATGTAGAATGTATTACCACATCAAAGATGTATGACAATTTGTTCAACAGCTCATTTATATGAATAGTTTATTTTTTTAAACTAAAAATACACAACTGACGGAAGAACATGTTATATGTTTTTACTTGAAATCACACATTCATGTGAAAGCTAACTAGAATACGTTTGATGCGTATTCATGTTGTTGAGATTAACATAGTCCGTTGCCAGGCGGCAAAGTAATGCTCAACAACAATAACGTAGAATAAATGCGTGTGCAGAAAGCTGGGTTTGCAGAGAACATCCTGTTGCCAAGTTAATTATGTGCCCGTTCTCATAGGTGGCGACACCAGGATCACACCATCTCCCCTCACAAACAGCATCGGGATATTCCTCCGTGTTGACTGTAATGGAAGCAATGATAATTATATTGTTGGCATAAAACACAGGCCATATATGAAAACACATCAACGTTAAAAACAACATAATTTTGCATACCTTGGTATATCTTACTTAATAAAAAATTTGGAATTCCACTTGCATAAATATCAGATGGAATATATACAAATGAAATATTTTTTGAGATGAAACAAAACTAATGACACACTGTAACCTAGATACTAATTACTGCAAACTAATCAATCATTAGGCTAAGACTATAATATTATGTATTGTACTGTAGTTGACAGTAGTCACTGGACAATAATGCTGTGAGACTGTGGGACCAACCTTGTAGATTTCCTCGTATGTCTCTTCGTCTATCTCCACCATTGTGACGGTCTCCTCCACGTCCCCCAGGATCATGTTCAGATGTTGGTCATAGGCCTGCAACATACACCTGTAGGTAAAATCACTTTCAGTTTATTACATGAACAAATGTAAAGCATTTTCTCAAAGGGTGAAAAATCAATACTATGATAGCTGCTGCATAGCCCACCAAGAATTTCAGATAATTATGTACCAAAATGTATTATAATGATTGCATGGCCATTGGAATAAGGCCAGTTGCAGGCTTGCAGCAAGTGACAAACTGAAAAAGATTAAGTGACTTGATTATAGATGATGATCACAGATAATATTTGTTCCACTTACGTGGAGTCGTCCTCGGAGTTCACGGTCATTGCGCATCTTCACATAGATCCTCTCATCAAGACTGAGACGGATCAAGTCCAGTGGCTCTTCTACTGCATTTACCGGTGCTGGCTGGAATGATTAATTTGTGTCACAAACTAAGGGCGTTATTGTATTGTGGTATATGTGAAATCCTACACACCCTTTCAATACATCTTCAAACTGTCTGTACTGCAACCTCCATAAATCAACATAACCATTAAAACATTGATGTTGGCTGATTATCATTAAGAAAATAAATCAGATGTGGTTAAACACATACAAACCCAAAATATAAAGCGGTATGGTACTGTTATCAAAATAAAAATATTCATGGTTCACTTATGAAGAAATCATGTGTTAAAAATGAGGATAACGGTAATACTAGACTACTACATATTAAACTTCAATGCTCCCTTCTTGGGCTGATCCTGAGTCTGTCTGTCTCACCCGCCTCAGTCATGCACAAATTAAATATGCATCCCTACCGCAAAAAGTCAACAGGTTACTATTGCCATTGATTTAGAGAAATGTAGCCAATTATGAAAATGGCATATCTATTTTATTAAAAAAATAAAACGGGCATAGTGGCCAAGAGTGTGGGTGCTCCCGGGTCTAATGCCGTGGTTGGCCAATTATCGCCCATACACCGTTTGACATGCCGATTGTTGCATATTTTGTAACGTATGCCGAAGTAAAAAATAACGTAGTCATAATCTAAATGTAATGTACAGTTCATACGGGGGGTGAATTACAAAGACAGTCCGCCGCAGTTGCTTATGACTACGCTATTACCTGCTCTTGTTCGTCTGCCATGTTAAACGCGGGACTTACGTCAACGCATGCGTGCTTGAAACTTCCGGCTTCACGATGTCCACTTTGGGTAGCGTCCAGCAGAAACTTTCTTGTGTCTTCGAGACGATAGTACTTGAGCAGTCATCTGCAAAACGCGCCAACCAATCGTATGCGGTTGTTGCTAGCGAAAACGTTTCGAAACATGCAATCGATTCTAAAATTGAAAGCGCGACTGTCACAGAAAAGTTAGACGGCACTTGTGTTTACGTCCACGAATTCCAGGGCAAGCCGTGGTTGTGGGCAAGGCTCGATCGTAAACCAACCAAAGCAGCTGACAAACGTTTCAAGACATTTCAAAGGACACATCGCGAGTGGCGTCTGACGGCATCACGTGGAGGTGGAGAAACAGAAGAACCTATTTTTGAATGGGGTAGCTTGGTGAAAGATTTCAAGGAGGTCCCTTCGAATTGGATTCCTGCACAGCAAGTTCCTCTCAACGAGGAAGGCGAGCCGCTTGCAGATAAAATCGGACACATTCCAGGATGGGTGCCCGTGGATCCCTCCTCCAGACAACATCTCTGGCATCTGTCTACTGTTGATCTTACAAATGGTACAGCCATAATACTGCGCCCATCAAGTGATGACGATACAGCAGAGATAAAATTGGAGATCACGACAGCTCCACTGCATCTACTGCTGGAGTCAACATTGGAACTCATTGGCACGAACATTAATGCCAACCCCTACCAACTTGGCACCAAACAACAACCGCTGCATGTCCTGGTGCGACATGGGGCAATCACTTTTGCCAAGTCGCCACCTTTACAGTTCAGCGACCTAAAAGCGTGGTTTGAGACCTGTCCAGATGGTCGTGTAGAAGGCATTGTTTGGCATTGCCATGATGGACAGATGTTTAAGCTTCATCGGACTCATCTAGGACTCACATGGCCTATCAGTGGCAGACTCAGACTACATACATACCCCGTCATTGTCAATGTTGACCTTACACCGATGGATACGGCAGCAACACCTCAGTTTGCGTCACTGAGCAATCATAATGGCACTTTGTTTAGCTCCATCACAGAAATTAACATGTCATGACATAATGCTGCAATCTTACCCCAATCCTGTTACTTGGATCTCTGTTGAACTAATTAAAATGATAATGGAAAACATATTTGTATAAGTTGCAGGTTTGTTCAGTTGCATGACCTATGTCATCATAGGTTATCTTAAAATAAAATCGCTTAACTTCAGATTTCCTTGTAGAATGCATTGAGTTTACAATGATTTGCCTTGCTGATCAATGTGGAAGTAGCATTAATTAGTGCACTCACTTCCGATTCTCTGACTGTTTCTGTCTCTAAGTGTATCTAATAATGTTACACTTTTAATCTTTGTGGTATGTCTAAATTGTATATAGGTAATAGGTATATGGCAAATTAATAAATCATACAGAAACCTGTTTTACCTTATAAAGGTAACAATTAATTATTTTTATTGCAACAATGCAAACCAGTGTTCAGTTCATTGTTATTAAAGACAACTGATAACTGATGGAATCAGAAACCAGCGACAGTCAAAATTATACATGACCTCTGTCACAGTTTGCGCTACCAACATAATTTACACACCTGCTGCATTACATTACTAGGGTGCCATAACATCTGCCAGATCAGTCCATCTTGGGTAATTCCCTCACTTAAAATGTCGCTAGGCAGGATATTACACAACAGTTGTTACAAGATCTTGCTCTGTGCCACTTGAAATCTGAATTATATTGTCATATAATATTTAAAATTGCGTACCAGGCACTGTCCAATAACATTATTACATAAACATACGCCATGTTTTTGTCACAAAGAAAAATATTTGGGACCAGTATTTCAAGACATCTGCATTAGTCATTTTGTAAGATTAATAGTTTCCTGAAAGTAGGTCATTCATTACCACTGACATTAAAAAAAGCATACATAGCACAAAGGCTAGATGTTATATTCTGAATGTTATAAGGTTTACTCCCCCCTTGTATGGGGGTGATGGTTGGGTACAATATCGCTCGACAACTTTTCTTAAAAAATTTCTATGCATAACCGCCTCTCCAGACGTTCTCCCGATCTTATATCCCCATCTCCAGTGTTGTTCCACCTCTGGTCTGCTAGTTTTCTTGCATATATCCTTATCAAGTAGCTTGCCCACCTCATCAGGCTTCTAACAAAATACTCAGGTAGCATTGTTCTAAAACAGTTATACAAACCTTGCAACTTCTGTTGTTTTGTCAATGCCACTATAATATGCAACCATAATGTCGGTAACTCCACTAAAACAATTAATTATGTCAAAAAAGTATTACAAATGTAAACATATTTACCAACAAATACAGCTCAGTGTGATAAATTATTTAATGAAGGAATCAAAATATACAGTTTCACATACATATATCTGTTTCAATTAATCTGTTTTTGTGTCCTTTTCATCTGTCTTGTGCCGTTTGCGGTATTGTTCCATAATAAATGATACTAGCTGATGCTCTGTGAGCAGAACTGTTGCCATGACTACAAGTAAACAAGCTCCCCCAATGCCTATGTGAAGACACTTGTAGGTCCACCCATGAGAACAGCAAAAGTATTTCTGAAATAAGAAAAGTAACATCAGTTAGATACCTAGAATTGAACTCGGATATTAATCAAATAGTCAGTTTGGGCAAGCAATCACATGACCTCTGTGAAATACCATATTTTCATTTCATAGGTTTGATTAAATTATACACGTATATATGAAAGTTTAAAATATCGTGAAAATGCACCAATCGTACATCAGCAGTTCATCAAACCAGTTCACAAGTTGACCAAGGAAGTTGAATACAATACACTGTACACTTCTTCTGACAACATTTCACAGGAAAGAAGATTTTTCTTTGACCAAAGTAAACCTGTGATTAAATCATCAAATATGAGTCAGACACTCACCTCTGATAAAGTGGTGATGACAAATGCAGCAGCAAATGTGACAATGACTGGTAACTTGAGCAGCATGCCCCGAAGTGGGTGCAACCCGCTATTTTTGTAGTACGTGTGGATGTGGTACAAACTGTAATGACAACCACGTCATGTTTAATGGAGCTATCTTCGAAAATAAAAAGCCTAATGCTATAATGCAGTCATCCTCAATTTAATAGATTAATTATATACCAAATGTAACTACAGCAGCATTTCTATATACTCTACATACTTATGAAGTAAAGTGTACTTGAGAGTTGAGACAACATAATTTGAACACTAGCATAGGTAATATCTAATATGCATTAATTTTCTCATTCATCCTAGCAAATGTTACTGAATAATACATGACACATTACATAACTGTTCAAGTAGCACCCACATTTCCATTCCTATAATTACAACTTTTATGTCATACTGATTAATCTTATCACACTGTAAATGTTTGTTTTATTATTAACTTACCCGGTACTCATTAATATATATCATCATCAATCCTGTCAACATGGGGATGCTAAGAGGGCAACCATGGTTAACAAGGTAACTGTGTGTTACCTGAAGACATTCTGGTATGCTATCTGATGGCATACCTGAGTGCTAACTGTAGACATACCTGAGTGCTAACTGTAGACGTACCTGAGTTCTAACTGTAGAGTGTAGACGTACCGGAGTACTAACTGTAGACGTACCTGAGTGCTAACTGTAGACGTACCTGAGTGCTAACTGTAGACATATTTGTGTGTTAACTGTAAAGGTACCTGAGAGCTAACTGTAGACATACCTGAGTGCTAACTGTAGACGTACATGTGTGCTAATTGTAGACGTACCTGAGTGCTCACTGTAGACGTACCTGAGTGCTCACTGTAGACATACCTGAGTGTTAACTGTAGACATACCTGAGTGCTAACTGTAGATGTACCTGTGTGCTAACTGTAGACGTACCTGAGTGCTAACTGTAGACGTACATGTGTGCTAACTGTAGACATACCTGAGTGCTAACTGTAGACGTACCTGTGTGCTAACTGTAGACGTACCTGAGTGCTAACTGTAGACGTACCTGAGTGCTAACTGTAGACATACCTGTGTGTTAACTGTAGACGTACCTGAGTGCTAACTGTAGACGTACCTGTGTGCTAACTGTAGACGTACCTGAGTGCTAACTGTAGACATACCTGAGTGTTAACTGTAGACATACCTGAGTGCTAACTGTAGATGTACCTGTGTGCTAACTGTAGATGTACCTGAGTGCTAACTGTAGACGTACATGTGTGCTAACTGTAGATGTACCTGAGTGCTAACTGTAGACGTACCAGTGTGCTAACTGTAGACGTACCAGTGTGCTAACTGTAGACGTACCTGAGTGCTCACTGTAGACATACCTGAGTGTTAACTGTAGACATACCTGAGTGCTAACTGTAGACGTACCTGTGTGCTAACTGTAGACGTACCTGAGTGCTAACTGTAGACGTACCTGAGTGCTCACTGTAGACGTACCTGAGTGCTCACTGTAGACGTACCTGAGCGCTCACTGTAGACATACCTGAGTGCTAACTGTAGACGTACCTGTGTGCTAACTGTAGACGTACCTGAGTGCTAACTGTAGACGTACCTGTGTGCTAACTGTAGACGTACCTGAGTGCTCACTGTAGACGTACCTGAGTGCTCACTGTAGACGTACCTGAGCGCTCACTGTAGACATACCTGAGTGCTAACTGTAGACGTACCTGTGTGCTAACTGTAGACGTACCTGAGTGCTAACTGTAGACGTACCTGAGTGCTAACTGTAGACGTACCTGTGTGCTAACTGTAGACGTACCCGAGTGCTAACTGTAGACGTACCTAAGTGCTCACTGTAGACGTACATGTGTGCTAACCGTAGACGTACCTGTGTGCTAACTGTAAACGTACATGTGTGCTAACTGTAGACATACCTGAGTGCTAACTGTAGACGTACCCGAGTGCTAACTGTAGACGTACCTGAGTGCTAACTGTCGACATACCTGAGTGCTAACTGTAGACATACCTGAGTGCTAACTGTAGACGTACCTGTGTGCTATCCGAGCCAGCATGTTGAGACAGTTAGCGAGGACAAACCCAATACTTCCCACAGCCCCTGTGAGGTACCACGACGATGCGAGGAAAAGCACAGAGAAGACAACCATCTTTAAATTGTACCTGCAACATGACAATACATTCGTAATGTCAATATCTGCTTTGTAAAAGTCATTAAGTCAGTCATGTGTAAATTCTTATGTGACAGTTCTGTGCTTCAAATGGAGTTAATTTTGAAGTAAGTCAGCAGGAATGGAGCATTTAATTCATGCAGGAAACTAACTATAATAATATATATATATATATATATTAATATATATATATATATATATATATATCTTATCATAAGGAGTTACACTATATTTTGTAGGATTTATTTTGGAACAACAATTAGAAAAACACTCTAAACATAGCACAACATATCTTGAGATGATAAATTAATAAATATCATGGTTGGAAAACCACATTTCATATGAAGCATACATTATGCCACATCAATAACACATTTACATCAACATAAGACATGGTACATTACATTATACATTAACAGCTGTAAACCTATAAAATAACCTGGTAATTGTTTTTATTTTGTACTCTATACCATATGAAAACTGCCAGGGGGTAGTGTACTTTTTATTAGTACACCCTTCTCAGAACTAACCTGTCCACTTCTTGTTTGCTCATTGTTGCAAAGGCGAAGCATTCTGTGATTCCATTGACAGCAAGTAGCAGTACAAATACACAATACGAGCGTAGCAGGGCTGGACCTACAAGCACAACAAATTAGTGGACAGGAAATATGTCAAGCACGACCAATACAAAAAAAAACCTTTTAAATTTATATTTCATGTGTTTAAATCATTCGTTACCAAAAAATTAGTTAAACATTGTAAATGATGTACCTGCATTGGCAACACACTTATATCAAAAACATAAAAACACAAACGGTTACTCACAACATATACTTATAGTGAATGCATGCACACAACCACATACATGCATGCCCCTTACCTGAGCCGGAGCTGAGGATACTTCCCCCGTAGAGGTCAAGAAGGAGGAAGGAGTAAGCGTAGCCAAACACAAGGAAAGTCACGCCTATAATAATGACCACTTTCAGAACAGCCTCGAGAACTTGGGTTGCCAGTTCAACTGCACTCTAAAAGATTACAATAAGTACAAATATCACCTACCAAAATAGAATAATTTGTTATTTGTTTTGTATTTTTCAACCTAGGAAATGTTGTATGTGGTATGAGAAAAATATGTTTTCAGACATTTGTAGCTGTGGCATTTCAAAGATATTGTACTGTATAGCTATTTATACAAGGAACAATACGGTAACAAGAATATATATATATATAAAAAACAAATGGATTGTTTGTTTATTATGGGAAGCAGTGTATGAGCTTTTTAGCACACTGTAATAATTAAATGAAAGACATGTGGACTCTGCCACCCAATGCCACGTCTGTTACTTCAGCCCAGCCAGCCTCCTGACCCTCAGGCTGCCACAGCCCACATGTCTGCATATAAAGCGCTACTGCAGAAGTATTTCTAGAATAATTGAAAGGAATGACATATAATCACGCAGAGCTTGTTATATGTGAATTCAAATGCAACATTATTAATGAAAAAGTGCTTTCTGAATACCAGGCTACCTGCTGCTAAAACACTATATGTACAATTATAATAATCCCAAATGTGGGGTTGGTTCGCCACAGGTCACCAAACTCACCTTTGTCTGTTCCCGTGATGTCACACCCCGAGTGAGGGTTTGAGAGAAGAAGAAGTAGCTGCTGTCCTCTATTGGCAGAAATATGAACCGTGCAGCAAGTGAGCCAAGATTGCTGATCACGTCGTATATTCCTGCATATGTACAACGACAACATGGATTACTTCACCAGTGATGTCTGCACTTGACAAAATAATGGCTGTAAATGGCAAGAGTCAATTGTGGAGAAGACAGTAATAGATAGTGTAACATGTAACAATACACATATCTGGGATGGGGGCCTTACTTTCCATGGGATTGCAGATATTCACAATATATTACTGCATTTTTATCAAACTACTGCAAATTGTATATTCTTTTTGAGTCCATGATACAGTAAGGTGTTGCAACATGTAATATTAACAATAAGGCAATACAAATTATGGAAGTACTGATTATTCCATGTACAGGGTATATACTTTTACAACATCATGTGTTGTTAATAGAATTTCTTTTCATTAACAAAACATTGTATGAATACTACACAACCCTTGAGAGCATCACAGCAGAATTGTGAGTTTAGCAATATTTTTCTAAACACGGTAAACATCGAATAGCACAATAAAGCATTTAGTTTCTCAAAATACTGCATAAACTACATGCCAATAACACACTACTACCAACCACTAATACACCTACCTTGGTCTGCCAGACTGACCACATCAAATATGGTCATGACATATTTCTCCCCTGTAAAAAAGTGAACCATGACAAAAGTATCAACATCAGTTTCTTATCGTGGTAATAGTAACAAGAATGGGTGTGTATTATTTCTACGTATTTCTACTCTTATAATTGTACAGTATTCAGTCCTTAGCACTTCTCACATCACTCCCTGTCAGAGCTGTCAATTCAAACACCATCTAGACTTCTCTGGGAAGCATTCAGTCACACTGAAATTAACACACAGACTATTCATACACAAATATCCACCACTGTCTAGAGCCAGGTACTCATTCATGTAGCTGAGTGAACTGGAGCAACGTTGAATGAACAAACCTACTCAGGGTTTGGAACAAGAGCATCTTAAATCAGAATCCCTTTATTACGTGTTCTGACTATTGAACTTCTGCTTCCTAATATTGATAGGCACTTTCTCAAGGCAAAACGAAATTTGACTCATTTTATACTGATTTTCTGAAAAATCAAACTTTCTAGAAATCTAGGGCCCAATGCCTTGATGAAATCTTCAAATAAACTACATCATTTTTGTACTGGATCTGGTAATGATACAGAAAAACGGCAAATATGATCGAAGCAAAGGCCAAATGTAATAACAGGTAAACAAAGTATGTGTGGGTCCACACAGACACATGGCCCCACATATATAGCAGGGGCAACAACACAATACAACTTTATTGTCCCAGAGGGCATATAAATTGGTTAACAATTGTAGTTTTCTTGTAATAGTATTATGATAGTATGGCGAATATCATGAGTATTCTAATAGTATCACATAACGGCAGTTATACAGAAATACAACCCTCAAAGCAAATCTACTGGCAATAACTACTTACCCTAAAACTGATTCCACTATCCTATGAGAAGACTGCCACTTACCCTCTGTGAGCAGCTGCTTGAGCAAGGACTGTTTGAGGAAACTCCACACGAGGCTGGCCAACCCCCAACTGATGGCAGGCTGAAGACACAGCACAAACATATCTTCCACTAGTACTGCAGTAGCATACAGACAGTTTCAAAACAGAAACTGTGATAAACAGCATTCTCGAAATTTCTCCCATTCCAGGATGAAACATTTGTTAGGCACATGTTGGAGAATAGTATCTGATATGTATGTATATATAAATATATATATTATATATATATATATATATATATATATATATATATATATATATATATATATATATATATATATATATATTAAAATTTACATACAATACATTATACATTTTAATTTATATGATAGGCAATAAGTGCCATCCATACTTCTGTAAAAATGCAATAAATCCATCCAAAAGCCCTCATTCCATTGTTTAATTTTATGATTAATCTGAATTTTAAATAAGCAATAATTTATTTTAATGATACCATACTGTTGTCACCATTGCACCAACTCCAATAGTGGCTAGGGAGAACATTTCTGTGCACACACAACACCTACCTTTCCAGGGATACTCCTTGGGAGAAGTTCCCTGAAAGTTTTGAATGGGAAGTCTTCGGGTACTTGTCCCGTTTGGATGATGTAGATGAAGTATGCATAGTACATAATTGTATACACACTGGTAAATATAACCTGCAAGTAAACTCAACATCAGCAAATGATTTCTATTTACAACATCCAGTGACATTAATCCAGCATAAAAACGCAAAACAAAAATAATCAGTGTTGTTAATGTTAAAATTATCATATATAGCAAATCTTATAAGATATAATCAAGAACTGTCCGATAAAACATAAGTGGTCATTATCCAAAGACATTCTTAGAAAGCAAACAAATGTTATTATTACAAACAAGTAAATTGACTGAGAAATGCTAAACATGTCATAAGAATTCTGATTTGAACCATCCAGTCAAATTAGTCTCTCCATAAGCACCCTTATATTTTCTTGTAATCTACCTAAATGCAATATGCACACAATTTATTGGCATCCGAGTGTTGTAAAAAACTTATCTCATTTTTTTATAAACCAATTTACAATTTTGCATTATGGCATGTATCTTCAAAATAAACACATTGATGGGAATTTAAAATGGCGACATCACTCACCTGTGCAAGGGCAAAGGTCATGACCCCCCAGTGGGGGAACAGGAGCACGAGTAACACAGTGAGGACACACCTGACGGTCAAGGCTGTTCCCTCGATCAGAACCTGCCGGAACCAGTATCATTAAATTATTGATAGGATATAGTTTTATGCAAAACTCGTTACAAGGAAACATCTTTTGGGCATCATCTGGCATTCATATTTGGTGACCCTAATGTCACATGTTTATTGCCTAGTCCATGCATCTATGAGTAATTACTTTAGAAGGTAATATAAGGTTCAATACAAATCAGTATCAATCAATAACCTGTTTGCCCAGCAAAATTTTTTGGAACTTCCATGGATGAAATACTATGGAATATTAATGAAATTACTAAATAAAAAAAAAGGTAATGGTATGGATTATGTTGTTTCTAGCAGAATCCAAAGTATTGTGTTTCTCTTAAGAGTAAATGGAGAAAACGTGTGTAATTGAATTAGACATACTTTTAGTCTGACGAAGAGGAAGAGCTGAGAGACCACCCACAGTGGTTCGGCGAGCAGTTCGATGAAGACAGATAGTGCATAGCACCACACTGCCCCCTGGTAGTGAGATACAGTACCAGGCTGGTCCAGGGCATATGCCCAGAGGTAGCCAAATGCACCGGTACATGCAACGCCAATAGGAATTCTGTTGAGAAACAAAACCGAGACCTACTAAAAATTATTACATTTAATAATTCACTAAACTGTTATTATTATGGAATACTTAAACAAAGTTTATTTTACCCTGTGTTCTTAATAGTTATTCTTCTTTGCTTTCTTTGTTGTAAACAAATGCAATATGCATATATACATACTGTACATACAAGATGACACGGAGTATTGATAATACATATTGTTATGTGATAAATGTAATTCCTGCTAACATCATATTTATTCTACATATTCAACAGTAAATATTACGAAACCGATTTATAAAAGGATGTGTAGCATTTAAATGACTCGAGGTAATACAATTGTGTTCAGATGTCATACTAATAATAAAGATACTAAATTTTATTTAGACACTAAAATCCACAGTAAAACTCAATTAAGTAATGCTGACAATAGTAGTTACAATTATAAGAAATACATCTAATAAAAGTTCCAGTTATGAAATGATAACAGTAAAATTGTTGAAACGTACATGCACCAGAGCAGATTCATCACCTGCTGCCACCTTCTGTCAGAAGTCTTACTCAGACACGCTCGGCGGAACGCCTCCCGGGTCAGGAACAAGGTCGTGGAATAGAGGAGGGTCAGTCTGAAACAATGGGGTCATTGAAACAACTACAACTGAATGTGTCCAATTATAGAATTCTCCTCAAATGACTAATGAACCAGTTGTCACATGGGTACATTCCCTAAACTGAAATATAAAAAAGTAAAAACCATGACACATAACTTGTTAAATCATAGGTAAAAACCATCAGATTAGTGGAGGTTGTCACTTCATCTTGACGTTTGAATGCAGAATGTGATATAAGATAAGAAGTGGATTTATTTTTCCAATGTATATAAATACAAAATATTAATATATTTCATTAAAGTGCAATATACAGTAAGGATCGTGGAGATTTACAAAATTCACTACTGTTGAAGAACTGAGTGTGACTGAATGAGTCTTTTATTATGAGACTGCAGAAAATGTAGAAAGAAATGAAAATAACAGGGCAGTGTAAACCACAAATATATAATGACAATGAAACATGATGTTAACTGAAATACCAGTGAGAAATTGCACAGAAATGAGGCTTATAACTCATAAGTAAACAACCTGTATAAAATATAGAACAGAATGCTTACCGTACGTTGACGACCCCCAGTAACTCTCGAGAGATGTAGCGCAGTACAAACGCGTTGAGCATAAATGTCACTAGTCTGAACATCAACTGAAACACCAATTTTCATCAGCTTGGAAACTTGCTGTATTGCCTAGAAATATTTCATTTAGAAGATAAACGAAAATACAATGACCACAATATCAACAGGAGCACTATCCCACATAAATGTTGAATACGTATAGCAAATCTGAAAACAAGATGATCAATAATAACTTCTTTCTCACTCAAAGGTATTGATTGGAATTGAATAAAAAGGAATTGAGCATCTGATATTTTACTGACAGCTGGAAGTATTGCTGTGCAGGCAATGGTGTTTAATGACCAAGAAAAGTTGGACAATGAAGCTGCTGAGCAAACATTACAGCAATTAATCAGTGGATGAAACTGATGAATGGGAAGTCAATTAGGCTTGTCCTACTGCCTTGTGTGAATGAGTGCTGGCTGGGGACTGCTTCAAAGAACCATTGAAATTGCCCAGATAACAATCAGGCTTTGCCAGAGTCAGGTACTAAGCAAATATTAGGACTACCCAGGAGTGAAGCCAGGTTATCTCCAAAGTGTAACCAGTGTAACTACAACAAACATGACATTTGGTAATTTTATTATTCATTAGTATGTTATGGTTTCTTTATCTTAATAGATATACGAGTTCTTTTTTAAACATATAGGAATTAAAACTGATTATATAATTATATAAATACATCAATACATAAGACACTGTATCCCCCCGTATGCACATTAATCGTATCATTTTATGGTTAACTTTTGTTATGTGAATTTAATATTAATCATATAATTTATGGTTAACTTTTGTTATGTGAATTGGAACGGGAATTGGAATTGAATGATTATAGTTGGACCTGGAATTGAAAAAATTGAACTGAAAGAAATTGAATTGGAATTGAAAAAAATTGAACTGAAAGAACTTGAATTGTAAATAAGTAAAAGGAATTGACCCCAGCCCTATGTGACAGTGGCATAAGCCATTAAATACTACTGCATGTGCAGGAAATGAGGCTTGTTGAAAACTTCCAGTTGCACTTCGTTAAGGTTTGCAAAACACAAAGTCAAGCAACAATCTCCTATAATAACATCCAATTGTTACCCACTTGAAGCTCATCAAAATTATCCAGTGAAGCATATCAAACTCCTCTACTTCACTAATGACTGAACTAATTAATTAAACTATATTTTATATACCCCTTATGGATCACAAAAACTGTCCAAATGCACCCCCAAATAGGATTACTAATATCCTCCAACTGTCCCCTCCTGAAGCTCACAAAACATTTCCCAATGCACCCCTTTGAATTCACCAACAACTTTCAGCTGCACTCATCATTCTGACCACAATCTTAACCTCCAACTGCTCCTCCATTGAAACTCACCAAACCTTAAATTATACTGCAGTTGGGGCTACTTATCTGCCCCCGAGATATGTCTGGGTGCTGTTAGCCACCCCCAGTTCCCATATCTACAGGGCTTTATGCAGCACCAAATGTTTGCCAGTCATGCATGTTTTATTGTTAACTGTTATGCCACAAACTTTAAAATGTGTCTGATGACCTGAAATGGACTACAAACACACATGTGACATCATTGACAATATCTAAGGTTTTGGAACACCTTTTTCGCTCCTTAATTTTTGTACCCATCCACCACTCATCCAACCATATTTATACCTATTCACAATGGGTTTTACCCATCCAAATTACGGGTGGATGGGTCCATAGCTTTATGTAGAGACCCGTCCACCTGTCATTTGGACAGGTAAAAACGAATATGGACGGGTAGAAATATGGGTGGATGGGTGGTGGACGGGTATGAAGGAGCAAAAAAAGGTCTTCCAAAACAAATGATATTGTTAGTTATGCCTTGAAAGTGAGTGAAAATAGTGTCACATGTGTGTTTTGTAGTCCATTTCAGGTAATCAGACACATTTAAAAGTTTGTAAACTGGCTTAACAGTTAACATCCATGTGTCCACCAAAACATGTGTGACTGGCAATAATTTTATCCTGCATAAAGCCCTGGATGGGTCTCTGCATAAAGCTATAGGCTTATCTGTGTACATTGTACAGTAATGTTTACCTGTAGAGCCATGTTATATGATGCTGATGTGGCAGCACTGGCTAAAATATTTGGCGACATGCTTTTCTTCAATGCTACGGATCTTGCTTCTTCAGAGTGTCACTCCTGGAAGATAAAAGAAAGCATGCTGTCAGGTATGTATACCTAAGTGGTACATATAGTGTACTATATATATAGTAATTTAAATTATTATTGTACAGAAAATGGTTATATCTGGATAACTATTTTATAGGCAGTTTTAAATCACTTGCTTGGAATAATTTCGTGGCTCTTTGGGTTCCAATGCCTGCCTTAAATAATTTTCAGCAATGATATTGGTTAGTACTGCACTGTGCTGTACTGTAGTGTAGACTAGCACTAGCAGTAATGTAGACGTAGTTGTAGTTTATAAATACGACAAGGATTAATTATATTAATACATTTTAATAAGTTTAAGTAAAACTGGTTGATAATTAAAGCAAGCAGGTGTAATACTGATTTTGTTTGCATATCTGATCGACCACATACAACTACAGAGTTTATGAAAAGCATGTAAATTAGTGCGCTGTCAGTATATTACAACCGGAAGCTACACGTGGTTTCGTAACGAAGTAAACAGGCACTGTTAACAATTAACTACAACATAACTACTAGATTTGCCAAGTATTCCATGAGCTCAAAACATACACAAAATGTTAAAAGAAACATCGGGCTGACAAATTAAACACAAGTTGTTGTGTAACAAAAATTACAGCCTTGCATGTTGCTGCACCGCGCGAAGAATTTTCATTATATCTAGCAACTAGTGACCGGAAGAAGCCTTTACTTAGAGAGTGCTTGCTTGCAACTTCAAGCAACGGCTATGCCGAAGGCAAAACAAAAATCGTCGCGAGCGACGGACAGTAATTCCAACATGGTAAGGCAAAAGTTACAATGTTGCACAAAGGTGCAAAAGCTTTTTGAAAATGCCCTAATAATTTAGACCAGTTAACTGGATGATTTACAAACTTTTATTCAAGTATGCCCGTATTATCGCCCAGGTCTTGGTTGAAGCTTGGACATTGCCATGGCATAAAGACTTATAAGTTATTGTAGTTATATGAGAAAAAAAAGGTTGACCCTTAACTTAATTGGTATCATTGAAAAGGGCTTGAACATACCTTTCAAATGGTACCAAGAACACCTTTAGATGACAAGTGTTAAACAAGTTATGGTTTTCTATACCTCAGAAATTAGGCTCTTTTTTGGCCTTTGTCTTAATGGAAAACAGTTAGCAGATCTGATGTAACTTGTGACCCGTTTCTTAGTTTTCTGGTGGTTTCATGTCATAACTTTCTTAATTCTTATTCGGTTTTCAAAATGTTTGTACCATTGGAAAGCCTAGGAAATTAGAAATAAGAATAAGACATTTTAAATGTAATTCATCTATGATTATATCGTGTTTGCTGCAGACTTGTCATTTTCTAAGTAGAGGAAAAGAATGTGTCCTTTCTTAAGATGTCCCTCCGGTACCAGACTAAAAAGTTATCAGTGAGATATTGACGGGCAACTCCAAGGTTTGGATGATGACACAACGTGTTTTTTATGTTTCTTCTTCGTGAATTTCTGGAGACAACCAAAATATTTTATACCATGAATAATCTATAACTAATTATAACCTAATCAACTGTTTATTTTTATTTTTCTTTCAATAAATTTAATATACATGTATTTTATTTATTATCATATTGTTATCATTATATTATATTGCCATACATAATGTAAATTAGATATCATCATATTATAGTACTTACTGTAAGGCAGTCAATGTGGATCCTCAACGTATGGTCTGGGAAAAAGAAATATTTAAAACTAAAACTAGAAGAAAAAACCGGAAAGTGTTCCTGTCCTGATTCTGAAATATATTGACAAAATGCCTAATACAATGGACAAACTGAAGAGTATGGTAAAATCAACACTAGCATGTGGTGTCACTATTTATAAACAAACGGTATTGCTGAATCAGATTGCTGAAATGTGGTAACGTGTCCTCCACTCATCAAACCAGCCTCCAATTTAAGAGTAGAATGCATGCATCAAAATCATCAATCATCGGTGTATCCAAACTATAATTATCACTTACCTTAGTAAATATTAATTCTCAGGACTTTAACACTATTGATAATCCCCAGTATTTTGTAGAAAAGTGAAAAATAACAGTATAAAGTCAAGTTATTTTCACCAAATAATCCGTTTACCAGAGCCTATGTGTACTTTTGTGCATGAAAAAACATGATGAGAGAATCAATAAATTTCCTTCAAATTCAGCACACACATCGTAAATAGACTGAAAAAATATATTATATTAAAAATAATTTTGCATACATTCAATGTGATCATTGTAGTTATTCAACTTTCTTGGTAATAAATGGCAACAATTTCTGCATGCAAAATTCACAAACTTATCGGTTGCCGATTCACAAAATAAAATTGCGAGGCTGCAGACGAAGATGTGAACTAGGTCATCAAAACAAACGAGATAGCCTTCTTAGAATACAAAGCAACACAACTCTGTGCAAGGTACGGTATTTTGACCAATCTCCGCCAGTGGTGGTAGTCATATCAGGCACGCGATCCGCAGATCGAGGCCGTGGCCATAAGCCCGCGTATTCACACATAGCTAGTTATTGGTTACGGAATGGCTATACGTTTGGATACGATTGAATAGCCTGGGGGACTATACGTATGATATGGACAAATAGTGTAGGTCGGTACTCAAGCTATTTGTCCGGATACATTTCTCGCGGGAGTTCAGTTAAAATTTGCAAAAGAGGCACAATTGAGAATTAGAAACGACGAACTGGCGGTTCGATGTGATTTCGCGGATTTTAAAGGTTTATCGGCAGATGTTGCGCAATTTGTAACTTCGTACAGTTTTATAAAATAGTTAGGTATTAGTCGAGGTTGTGTCATACTGGTTCATAATCAGTACCGCTCGCCAGTATGTGTTTTCATGAGTATTCACATGAATATACATGTTCTGACTGTTTTCATGAGTTTTGAACCAAAGTTTGACACGTGTCATGCTGGCTCAGAATTAAATGGTATGGTTCCACTGTCTTCACGTGAATTCAGGAGAACCCAAAACATTTACTAATTAGAAATTCCATACTTTATGCAGTGCCAGTGGACTTTTTTGAATATGTATATTTTGCTGCGCTTTTTGGATGCCCAGTTGTGACAGAACACATACTGACAACAGGGCTGAACAGGCGCACTGTTTCTTTGCATTCAAAGCATGTTTACAAGGATAACTTTTAGGTCGAAACGAGCATCAAAATTAATTATTGTGCAATATTCCGACCTACAACAAACACTGGTCATCGTAGGGAACATATACAGTGGCTCTGTTTACTTGGTAGACACGTTCGCTACGTGTGTTCACTTTTACAATTAGAAAAACACAGGTTCAAACCCCACACAAAGCCATTAATTTTTATGTTTAACTTTACACAAAATAATAATTATAAATCAAATCATAAAGCAATGATGTAGACTACTGCCTGTATTTGTTTTATTTTGTAGTACTAGTAATTATTTTTACGCCACAAAAATATGTTAATTGTATATAACATCGATGTATATTTCTAAATTTCATTTATCAAGACAAATCACAATTTGTTTTTCAAGCATAGTAACAATAATTTAAATTTAGAAATGTACATCATTGTTAATTATAATCATACAATTACCATATTTTAATTTTTGTCGCGAATAAATAATTACTACAACAATACAAACACAAGCAGTAAATCATTCATTGATTTAAAATGATTCGGTTTATAATTATTATTTAGTGAAAACGTAAACATGAATGTGTGTCAAACTGTGCACAGCATCCTTAAGATATGTAAACTTTATTTTTTAGCAAACACAAGATGATGACACAATGCCATCGACACAGACACTAACCCAGGCAGAGAGATATGTCGCATCACTACCAAAGGAGGAAGGTCAACCAGAAGGTATATAGTCTTTTCTACCTCATGAATCTCCTGTAAATATGTGGATTGCAGGGATCACCCTAGAAAAGAAATGTATGTAACCCTTTCTAGCCTATTTTTGAGACTTTTTTTTTGATGTGGTATTTGAGTACGTACTGTAGCAAAGAGAGCTGCTTTTCAGCACACGATGCATCATTCCCACCAAGTTGCTGAGGCAGTCGCTGGGATTGATGTTTAAATCTTCAATTGCACTGTTGTAATTTCTAATGTGTCTTCTTTGAGTGACTGCTCTATCTAGAAATTCTCTCTTCACAAAATATGTCGGCTTTAATTGTTATTCCATATGTTATCATAATTTATTTGTGTGAAGTGTTACAAGTCACAAGCGTAAGGCATTGTAAAGAGCTTTGAGATGTGCTAAGGCCTGGGTATTACACTACATGAGACTGAGAGTGTAGCTTTTCTACAAGACCAAACCAATCTTCATAAATTGACTGACACTGTATACTGTGTTCCTTGTTGAAGGTGTGTGATCTCGTCCAGTATCTCCTCATCATGGACCAAAAGAAGATTCCCATTAAGAAGCTAGGTAACTGCATTCACTAGATCACTGCACTATTGTAGTTCCCTTTATCACAACTTTACTCTTAGAGATATCACATTACAGCGCGTTCAGAATTGATTAGCAAGGATTGTGACTTGGTCTCTGCATTTTACATATTTGTTTATTCTGTACTATTTCTGAAGTTTTTATATTGATTTCCTGTCAAATATCACATAATATTCAAGGTCTTTAGTCTCTACACCATTACATAACATGCACTTTCATGCAAGCAACTAACTAATTTATATGCAATGCTGATTCCTGTGAGAAAACCTATCCAGAATCAATCGTCTAGTGCTAAGTTACTTTTTTGTTACTGGAATCAGAAATGTTTATTGACCCAGTACATTCAGCAATACAAAGAGACAATTCTAACATTTGAATGCAATTTCTCTGGGAAGAATTTTAGCATGCAGCAGTCACTATAAAACTGTTTTTCATATAATTCTGATTCTATTCCCAGATAATCAGCTAACAGTTTTAATAATTTATGAACTATGGTATATTTTACCACAGGATTCTCTAGAAGTAATGCTGCAGTCTTTTACATGAAAAATCAGTTGTTATTTTGTTCAACTACATATTGCTCAGTGCGTACCTTTATAGTATGTTTATGTGCTTGTAGATATCAACAAGTACGTTCTGAAGGAACATTCACGGGCCTTCAATATGTTCTTCAGGAGAGCAAAAACAACACTCAAGGAGGTAATGCATTTATAAGTTATAGCATTTTACTGTAAATATAATAAATTTTGCTGTAAATATAATACATTTCACTGTAAATATAATAAATTTTGCTGTAAATATAATAAATTTTGCTGTAAATATAATTAATTTTGCTGTAAATATAATTAATTTTGCTATAAATATAATTAATTTAACTTGAATACTGGTTGAGGGCAAATAGACCACGGGCAGAAGTATTTGGTACATATTTGAAGTATATGTTTTGACTTCTTATAAAATAATTGATTCACATTCATGCCTTTGTTTCAATGGCTTCCATCATTGCAAGCTTGTTTCTTGTCTGTGCACAAATCCACCATGTTTTCTTACGTAACAATTATCCCTCATGGGGTAGGCGTGGAGTGTGGGTGTCATCGACACTTGTTCCAGTCTTGGACATCTTCTTCTTTCAGCCCACTCAACTCCAGGTCTTTCTTCACACTTTCTTTCCTTCCGGCATCTGGCACGTTGGCTGCGTTCTCTACCCTGGATGTAGCCATACCAACGAGGCCAGGTATCTCTGAACTTCTCTTCAGTGCCCTCAACTTCCACCAACTTCCTCAGTGCTTTGATTGGTCCTGAGGACTGGAATCTGTGTTATATAAGAACTCGCCTTTGCCTTTTGTTTTCTGTTACCTTAGTGAGATGTTCTTCATCCATCTGATCATCCTCATCCCAGTCTGCATGAAGAGGGGCTCTCCATATCTATTCAGGGCCCTTTGGCCAAATCACCTTGCTGTTGATGTTTAGCTTGTGTGCTAACTTGTTGTCACATGTAACTTCACTCGTTTTCTTCCACTTCCGCCAGGCTGCCGTGACTTTTTCATCAACAGCCATTTCAGAGCATCGATGCTCCTGAACTTCTCTCCATGGATGTTCATTATCTTGACTTGACTCGACTTGCACTCCTGTTGACTAGAACTTCTGTCTTCGCTGTGTTCACTCTGAGCCCTGTCTTCTCTAGGAATCCCTGTCGTTTCTGCATGTTATTTTCCAGTTTCTTGTCAGTCTGTGAGTGAGGGACAGGTCATCTGCGTATATATGCTTCGTGTACACAAACTGTCCATTGACAATATGGTTTTGCAAGCCTCACAAATCACCTCAGGCTCTAGCAGAGTGATTGAGAGTAGTGGACTTCACATGAGTCCTGGGCTACTGGTGCAGCAGGACTTACCAGTATATTTTTATCCTGAGAATCTACGCATGATAATAATATCTAGTAACATGTGATTCTGGCACTTTGGTTGGTTACAGGTGTTTGGCATAAACTTGATCGAATTGGACGCAAAACAGAAATCATACATTCTTGTGAACATCCTAGAGAATGATGACGACAGAGCACATCTTGTGTGGTATGAATTTTATTGGAAATTTTGCATGTTATGTAACTGTCCATTACATTCACATATTTAAAAAAAAATATTTATATGTATTTAAATCAGTACTTAAAATGCTGTTAATAATGGAACCTTTTTTGATAGGAATATACTAAGGAAGCTTATATGTAATGAAGTTCTTTTCGAATTGTATTTTGCAGTTGTGGGAAGGGTGTCTGGTTGAGAAAGGATCCATTTAAATATTTACATATGTGATTTTGTTTATTTTCCAGGCCGCCTGAAGACAATGCAAAAATGGGACTGTTGATGGTTATACTCACGACTATTTTCATGAAGGGGAATATTATGCAGGACAGTAAGCAACATTAGTAAATTTACTTTGTTGTATGTTTAACATAATAATGTTCTCCTCGTTTGATTGGTCAATTCTAAAAACAACAAATTCAGTTAATTTTGATTCGGTCCGTTTAAAATTCCTGGAAAAAAGCTAAAAATAATCTGCTCAGTTTACTGTAAAAGTAAAGCTATGTTAATTTTTTTGAATTATTAAAATCTAACGATCAAAAGCAATTCCTTTAATAATCTTATATTACTTAAACTACACATGCAATACAGATGTGGACATCGATGCACATCGTTCAAAATAGAAACCATTAACACTTGTATAACGCTATCCAGTTTGGTCATCCCGTTCTGATTAAATTTTTAGTGCTTCGGGCATCACACTGCATCCACCACATCTCGGAAACCGTTCATTAATTGGTTCTCTATTTTTCATAGATTATTCTTTAGAGTAATAATAATAATAATAAAGCATTTTTATAGCGACGTAAATCCAGTTTACCCTGTTCGAAGGGGCTCTTACAAAACATAAAAATTGCACTAAATAAATGCAGTACTGCTGCTATGCACAAGAAATCTGTATTTGATTGAATAATATTAATCACCCCCAGGGCCGTCAGACTGGTAATTTTTCACATTTTGCATACAAATTTCATGTGATAGTGGCATTGTAAACAATAAATCTGCATTTGATAGTATAGTTGTTAGAACCCCACAAGATGTAAAATTTTCAATTTTTCATATTCACTATACCAAAGAAATCTGCATTTGCTTCAATCATTCTGAGGGCATTGAAATGGTAAATATTCACATTGACTGGTTTTATGTGTTTTCCAGGCCTCTTGTACCACATGTTGAAGAAGCTTGGTATCGATACAGAGTGAGTACCGGTAGTCATTGATTCTTAACCTGTTTTGTTGATGCTGGAAGTTGATAATAATTGTTCATGCTAGCATCCTTGTCAACATTACTTCTCTGTTTCTAATTATAGTTTCTCTATTTCAAACATCTTGACCAATCTTTCAATCTCTCCTGTTTAGAAAGTCACACTCTGCTGATGGTAATCATGCAAACATACGTTAATTACATCAGTTGTCCAGCAGGAATATCATGGTGTATTACTAAATAAGTTGAAAGAATGACCAAACATGGCTAAAATAGTATCACTTATCATGTTGCCCATTTTTCACATGCAGACATACATAGTGTACATTCCTGCCTTTTATAGGTGCATGTAGCGTTGACGTAAAATAAATGTTACTGTAATTATGATTCTTATCACATAAAAAGAATACTGATATTATAGAATAAAATTGTTAAGGAACCATAAGGAAAAAGGAAATATTGACTGTCGTTGAGAGGATGGTGGATATTTAAAATGATTGGTTCATGATAGTTTACTGAATAAGTTGAACCATTAAGAACAATGACAGTGATATATGTATATATATATATATATATTATATATATATTATATATATATATATATATATATATATATATATATATTATATATATATTATATATATATATATATATATATATATATATATATATATATATATCACTGATATAAATGACATGACAAGTAAAATATTATATTTAATTAGAAAATATATTAATAAAAAAATGCAAATGTTACGTTTCTAGGCAAAATCATCCAGTGTTTGGTGATCTGAAAAGATTGATCACGCAGGAATTTGTCCGTATGGGGTACTTAGAGTATGTACGAGACCCCAAGTCCGACCCTCCAGTCTATGATTTCAAGTGGGGACCACGAGCAAAATTAGAGATATCCAAGAGGAATGCTCTTGACTTTGTATGCCAGGTAAGTGAACCTTCAGGTGATAGATGTCACTAGCCATAATTAACATGCCAAGACGTACATTTTTATAGAATAAAATGTTCAGCAAGTGTTTTGTTTTAGCCAATAAATACTTAAGGATTGACGTGGTGTTATCACTATCTGACACATGATCTGTGACTAACAAACAACTGGGTAAAAACGAGAAACCTATTGATTAGTACATTAACAAGTGTTACTCTATGTTAATTATATTGTTAATTAATTTATCAATGTATTCCTTTTATCTATATAATTTGTTAATTAATAAATTACATCACAACATAATTGTTTTTGTGAGCGCCCATGCATGAGTGATAATGTACATCATGATGTAAGTAGTGATATATTTATTTAACTAGCCTGTGAAGAACATGATATTGATATTGTATCATTTAAGTTATGTACTCAGTATGACCATCGAGTGGTATGTGATTTGTATATTCATTACTTTTAAATAATTGGAAAACTTGTCGTAAGGCTTCCATGTACTTTATAGGAATATACTTGTCAGATGTACACACGGTGACACACAGACTTTCAGACATACGCATTACAAATACACTCCAGACAAGCAAACATGGACACACATACACACATGTACACATTAAGCTTAAACTACTTTAGATGTGCTACTGTCAGATCTTTATTGGTGGTGTTGCATGTTACAGATCTACGAGGTTGATCCAGAGATATGGACGTCACAGTGGCAAGATGTTAAAAGGGAAGAGGAACTCACAAATGGAAACTGATCATCAGTTTGCTGGAGATGATGGAGATTTCATAAATCCTTTTTTACGAACTATTTGACTGCCATATAAACCACACTGGTGGCAGTCTGCCATACAACCCATGACAGACCGTGAATGAGACTGAAGACATTCTTGTGTTTATTTTTGTCAGAAGTCATTTTCAATTGCCTTTATTGCAATGTCCAGGAATACTATGATAGTTATGCAATTTTTATTACTGTCATTCGATCCATTGTTTTAGTGTATATGTAAGCTTTTGTCAAGTTATTATATACAATTTTGCGTGTAGGAAAACTGTGTGTGTATTGTCAAACAGGTGTGCATACATGTGTTGTAGGTGTGTGTATGTGCATGCATGTGTATGTGTGTGTATGGATATCTTTATGCATGCATGCACACATGTGCTCTCTATATATGTTGACAATATTATGTTGCTATGTCACGCATTCCATTTTGTAAGTGTTATGTTGCAGGCCGGCATTAGCTAAGGCAAAATAAAGAAGCAAATGTTTAAAAAATTGATAACATTACCTTATAAGCTATTGCTAGTTTCGTAGACATGTTTCCAACCAGAAATCCTTTTGTTGTACTTTTAGTATGAAGTGAATATCATTGTGTTAATTCATGTAATGATGTGTGGAACAGGTAAATGCAGGGATGTTAGTTTTCTTTATAGCAGAAGGCATTGTATTTCTGTATTTGTTAAGAGTGTATGTATTAGGCTGTGTAATATTTAGTTTTTTTTATAATAATCTTGGATGTGATTATGTGTTGAATATTGTTCCTTTTTGTTTATTTAATGTACATGGTATATATGTAAATAAAATGTTTAGTTTGAAGACTGTATTTTGGTATTTTTGTCCCTTTGCAACTTAGTATTGGCAAACAACCAGACTACCAAAAGTTCAAGTTGAACATTTGGCATGTTCATGCAAATTCTGTATGATAATAGATTATATATATATATAGATTGTATAATTAGTAATATATACTTACAGTATACTCACTTGTTTCCTGATTTTTTTTTGGAGGACTCTTGTTCTTAGATAACAATATTTCTTTGTGCCTACATTATAGTACATATGAATTGTAACATTGGCAGTTTTTTCCCATCATAAAAAATTAGGATCGTGAAAGAATAGTCAACTTATCATACACTAGGTTTTTGGCAGTTTTTAATTCATTTTATTAATGGTACCTAGTACGTTTTAGTAATATTTTCTAGAATTGCAATTCAGAATATTTAGACTAGTTCCCCCCCCCCAAATCGATTTTGAGCCAAACCAGGTAGGTTACAAAATTGGTTGGCAATGTTATCGAGCGACTTCAAACGGACAAAATATGTATTATCTCTGTACGTTAGGTGGCAGCACAACTACAGCCTCGTTTTCACGAAGGCACGAGTATGAGCGATAATACACGTTGAAATTTTCTCCATATCCTAAGACCAGGGAAGTTCTAATCTGACATTAGACTATATATATATACCATGCGCTTTCCAGTAATCATGCTTCCCGAGATCAGAGACGATGAACAAACGATCGTAACTGGCAAAGTTTCAGGTAGTGATCTCATTCAGTCTATCTCTGTCTGTTTAGCCGGCTATTATAATTATTGAGAACTTACTTATTTTTAGTATCTAGATACTAACTGAGTACATGTATTGAGTATTCGGTTCTAAGCCTAATTTAGACCTACCTAATACATTAATAAAATTGTGAGGTTATCAATAGGTAATCTTCCATTTAACTGGCCTAAATTATTAGGTTTAGAGCCATTTCAAAACGTTTTTACCACCTTTTTCGATGTGTATATGTTGGATATTTTTTTAAATTGTGGTTTATATCAATTTTGTGCGGTCGAGTCGGCGTAAATAAGCCGATGTCACACTCACAGGGCGTGAACGGTTAGTGCATCACAGACGCACCAGGACCGCAAAGTCTTGAGTGTGCATTGCGAAGTCGAAATATAGAAAACAATTAGCAATATTTTATCAACTTAAACTGAAAACAAATCTGCATTATACGGAATTCAAATTAATGATGCAACTTTAGCCTAGGTTTGGGGACATATCTGTAAATTCCAAGACATCGTCTTTGCGGTCCTGATACTTCTGTGATGCGCTCATGCAGTGTGACATCGGCTTATTTATGTTGACTTGACGAAACTAAATTGCTCTAAAACACAATTAAACAAATAATATCTGACTTCTTTATACCGGAAGTGATGTAGGATGTAGGCATTCCAAACATCGAAAAAGGTGGTAAAACTGTTTTGAAAAGGCCCTTGTAATAATTTAGGTCAGTTAACTGGAAGATTGCCTATAAATATAACTTGAAAAGTCTTATACTCTAAATTGGTTTAAGTCTATAAAATGATAAGCACATACATTTACATAAATTTACACAATAAATCAATGCTTTACGCCATTCATACATTATGTATTCTCACATTTTTACTGTTTTAATCTTATTCATTTGTCTTGTTTATGTATACATTCTTATATATGATGACAATGTTTTGAATAAACATTCAATTCATTCATACAAACCCTGGCCTAGTGATAGTGGTAGATCCAGTTCACTGCCAGACCACTTGCCATGTTCAGTGGCAGTGCCAGTATCCTCAGTGAAGTGACAAAACTACTAGGCAGGTTACATGACATTGCAGAATCTACCAAATTATCACATTTTAGAAAGTCGGGTGTCAACTAGCCTTTAGTTGCAGTGCCATGGTTTTGGATAGTTTTACAGTTTATCCAAGTAGAGTAGAAAAAGATTGAGTTAAGATATCAAAACTGAGATAATCTTTAGAAAGACTGTTCTTATGTACTAAGTTATAGGAGATTTAAATGACACAGCTGAGTGAGCTGACTAGCTACCCTCTCAGGATTTCACAAATGCTAATGTTTCCGACAGTCATGGTAATTTAAATATTATCAACTAATTAACATTTTACAACAGCGATGCTTGATCAAAGTATCTACCAGGTAGTGACTTACTCGGATATTACATTTTCTATTTTGTTAAACGTTTTGTTACTTTATATCCTATGTATTTTGCCATATAATCAGGTTTGCACAATCATTTTTACAAAATTATTGAAACTTAATTTCCCTATTATCGCTCATTAGACTAAGTTGTTCAAAACTATTTTATCTTGTTGATAATTACAAAATCAGCAAGTGCATGTGAACAATTAAAGCATAAAAGCGTCCAAAACTGTTTGGAAAAATGACAACAGAACAACATTTTAAAGTGGTTTAATAGCATAAATGTTTGGAAATTAATTTCTTATATGTTTTTAAATGCATAAATATTCCAAAAATTACATTTATGAAATGCATTGTTTTTTTCAAGTAATAATTTTAAAGCTCTGCACTTGCATACTTTGAGATATGACTTTATCCTTTACCACATGAAATGTGCATATAATTTTTGCTTTGTAAATAAAAGAGTAAATTTAGTTCAACCATGCATCCTGAAATATACAAAACGTTTCAAGTTTTTTTGTGATGTGTTTGGATACCTAAACGTAATAAAAGACCGAATTGTCCGAAAACATACAGTGCACAAAAATAATAATTTTAATGTCTGAAAACAGTTAAATTAAATGGTGGCATTCATATGTTGGTGTCTAAAATATGCAATGCTTTAAAATTAGTATTGTTGTAATATACAGTAAACCTTGAAGGTGTCCGGAAACATGCAGTCACTGAAAGTATTTGTTTAGTCATTGCTGTCAGGAAAAGTAGACAGTTACATAGTTACAAGGTGCTTCATTTCAATACACACTTCTTTCAGCACTGAGCTCACTGACGGTTCAGCCTGTCGGACGGTGGTATGAAGCCTATGCCCTACGCCGCATACACAAACAAAGTCTCTCGCACAAATCATTATCATCATCGAGTTCAGACGATGATGATGGTGAACTGAGCCAAGATGAAGAGGATGACGATGACAGCATTCTACTAACCCTTGACCCAAAAGACTGGAAGGTATGGATCTCTACAAACTCTACTTGTGCCTATTGTTTGTTCTTCTCTTTTCTCGTTTCTTATGCATTGCATAACTAGTTGTAAAGTCTGCATTGTCACCTGGCATCTCATCATCTAGACATCTCCCATTCATCCATATGTAAATATTATGTATGTTTGCAGAATGTTGTTGCACTGTCATTCCACCGTTGTTTTAGTTGTCCTATAAAACGAAGATCTGGTTTGATATTATCACTTAATCACAGAAACCACCATCTGTGCTGGATGAATGTATATTTTAAAGATGTAGATGTGTTAAAATAACTACTTGACTTGAGGTTGTGTAACTGCCTGTGCATCTCCTATCATCCTGTGTATTCTGTCTGCAGAGTCAGGATCACTACGCTGTCCTCGGACTCGGCAAATTACGATATCTTGCCACTACAAATCAAATCAAGAAAGCTTGTGAGTACATTTGTCTTGAGCACAGTGCAGTGAAGAAAGAATATCTGTAACTCTAAATTCACAGACTAAATAGATAATAAATACAGCTTGAACTTCCAAATCAGATGCAGTTTATTCTACATTTGACCATTTGTGAAGCATACTCAAGTAAACTGTGCACTATGAGCCCAACGATGATTATGTCAAGAGGCTTTTATTGGAATCGCTGAAATTATTCTGTTATATCTACCATTTTAGAAGAGGGCAGAGGAGAATTGGGAGAGGGAGCAATGATGGTGTAGGAAGATGGAAATAAGGACACAATGGGAATGGTCATAGAATGGATGTGAAAGTGAGAGAGAGTATCTTGTAGAATGTGGTGTGTTTGTCTTAGACAAGAGGAAGGTCTTACAACATCATCCAGACAAGAGGCGGGCAAGGGGCGTGCCGGTCAAGGAGGGCGAGGAGGACTACTTCACATGCATCACCAGAGGTCAGTCTCATTAGTGACCTTGAGGTCAATCTCAGTAGCCACTGGAGATTGATTGGATTAAGTCTTTTTGTGGTCCTTTTGGTAGGCTCCGTTCAGTTGGAGTTTGGAGGAGAATAGAATGTAAATAGTCATGTTTCACGTAAAAGTCTTATATATGAACATGATATATATATATATATATATATATATATATATATATATATATATATATATATATCATGTTCATGTATAATATTGTGAAACATATATATATATATATATATATATATATATATATATATATATATATATATATTTCTAAGAAAGTTATGTTTTAAATAAACTAAATTATCCTTAAAGTTATTTTAAAAACGTGCTGATCATTGTTCTACAGTAAAAGTTGATTGTTTTAAAATCATAACATGTAAAGTATATGCTACCATTTATGCTGCCAAAATATTGTTGTCCCTTTTGGTATTATAATTTGTTATAATCTATTTCCCTGTGACTCGAAGCTCTAAATAAATCAAATGCATCCCTTCAAACAGTACATTTTACATAATAATTATTATGGTAACATGCATGATCACACCACACACACACACACACACACAATTATATATATATATATATATATATATATATATATATATATATATATATATATATAATAAAATACTATCATTAGTTATATATAAATAAATTTCCTTAAAGTTATTTTAAAAACGTGCTGATCATTGTTCTACAGTAAAAGTTGATTGTTTTAAAATCATAACATGTAAAGTATATGCTACCGTTAATGCTGCCAAAATATTGTTGTCCCTTTTGGTATTATAATTTGTTATAAGCTATAAGCTATACACACACGCACACACGCACACACTGTAGATGTTTCATGTAATTACAGCGCTAGGTGAGACTTGAATCAGTGATATATGTTACCATGTCTCATTTGTATACATTATTTAAAACTGAAAATTCAGATTAACAGTCAGAGGTTTCAAATATATATTTGTATATCATGTGGAATGTAGGACATATAATTTATATAGTAATTTGTGAAACTTTGTATGATATGTGGTATGAAAGTATGATATATAATTTATTTAGTAATTTGTGAAATTTTAAAAATGCTTTCATTTTGACTGTTGTTAATGTGTGACAACATAAAAAATACACCTAAGTCAAAAACAAATTTAAGTACTTAAAAAATTACTTTAGAATGTCTTACACTTATACTACACTTTTTTTCTTGAATCACAAATGACGTTTATGTGTTTCTTTCGTAACATTTACTCTGACACTTCCTCACAGCCTGGGAGACTCTCGGCATTCCTGCCAAGAGGAAGTCATATGACAGCATCGACCCACAATTTGACGATTCTGTGCCAGCCATAAGCAGTGAATCAAAGGAGAAATTCTATGAAGTGTTTCGACCTGTCTTTGAACACAATGCTAGGTAATTGTCAGTGATCATTGGTTGATCATTGCTTTGACATAACTGTGTGTTGATACAACAGTGATATTAATATATGTCAAAGTCATTAAACATTGATATGTGAAACGTGACCTTGTTGATAAACAATGTATTCGTTTTTAGTGGAGGTATTTTTATTAGTAATCTGCCAGTTTTTAAGTTCACATATACTTGTTCAATTAAGAGAAGTTTACATAAAAAAATTGCACTAATTTTCTTTGACAGACCACTGCACAAGGTATATGTTGCATTTTGAATTCTCAATTGCCGCTGATGCTAGGCATGTGGTAGGAAAAAGAGAAACTGATCATCTCTATTGTCCATAGGTGGTCAGCAAAGAAGCGAGTGCCAGGCCTGGGTGACGAGAACACGAGCTTTGAGGACGTCAACAACTTCTACTCTTTCTGGTGCGTATCTCAAATCATTTGACCATTTCCAACAAACAAGTGTAGCTTTTCTCATGACTACTTGGCTTTCTCTTGATAGATTCCCAAATTTTTCCAGTTTTTATCCTCGCCAGATCCACTGTGACATCATAAATAATGACTAGTCTGTGAATTGTGACAACGACCATGCAATTCACATACTCATGGTGTGACAAAATTGGGCAATTATTGCAAACATAAGCACATGCAAATGTAGGTAATAGTAATGCATTTGAAATGGCACTTCCACTGCGCTTGGTCGATGTTACAGGTACAACTTTGACTCGTGGCGAGAGTATTCTTACCTGGATGAGGAGGAGAAAGAGAAAGGAGAGAAGTAAGTGGCCACCTGGTGGAGATGGGCAACTAAACAAGTTCCTCTTTCCATAGATCTCTTTAACGTATAACAGAACTGTTTTAGTCACCAACCTGTTGGGGGACCGAGAGACTATCTTCCTAGTGTCATGCAGGAAATGGGTTGTATTGTAATGATTGTGTCTATTTATGTAGTTGGTCGCAGCAATCTCTAGAGCCACAGTAGCTCTTGCTTGGGCCAGCACATTCGGTGTTTACTGGCTGTGTAGCTCTAATAAGTGACAGTTCTGAGAGGAGAGTGATATTTATTGAATGTCAGAAAACATAGTGTTTTTACATAGCCACTATGCAATGCGTTGGTGATTCTGTCATTCACATGCGTTTACGGGTAAGTCCTGAATGTGTAGAATTATCAAATAATGTCTGTATTTCTAGGGCAGACATAAGCCTCTTGTGCCAGTGTCTATGTCATATTCCAAGCAGCCTAATCTATGATGCGGGGTCAATTTTTTCTACATACCTTTGGCCATGTGTGAGAATATTGACATATGTGAGGTATTTGTAAAAGATAGAGATCTTAATTTGTTTCACAGGGTCAGAGTAATCCCTTCATAGCTAACGTATAAAATTATTTAAGCGTGAATGAAGTTAGCTTTGTGTGTCACTACAAATTCTGTCACTGGTGCTGAGTGTGCTGTGTGTGGTGTTGCCAGCCGTGACGAGAGACGATGGATCGAGAAACAGAACAAAGCAGCGAGACAGAAGAGGAAGAAGGAAGAGATTGCTCGACTGAGACAACTCGTAGGTCAGTCAATGCTTCTGTCCACAGGCACACCTCACATGCGCAAGCATACATGTAAATACACATAGAGCGAGAACCCACGTTCGAATCCTGTGTTGCTCCAGTTCACTTAGCTGTATAAATGAATAACTGGCTATAGACAGTGGTGGATATGTGTATGAAGCAGCCTACGTGCATTAATTGTAGCATATGGCTGGATGCTTCCCAGAGAAGCCGGGATGGTGTCTGAGTGAACAGGTCTGTCATGGAAGTAAAGTGTAAAGTGCTTTGAATGGTCCTGAGGACTGGATACTGCGCTGTATAAGAACTTGCCTTTTTACACCAGGGTCAGTAGGCAATTGTAGCCCACAACAGTGCCATGGATTATGCAAAATAAGCAGATAAGGCAACCTGGGTCTCAGGCTGAGATCATCAGGAATTGCAATAGACACAGGCCAGAGGCAGAACCTAATCAAAGCTGCAGGTCAGCAATAACTGTCTGTTGGATCACTGCTGTAGTGTAGTGTTCTACCACTATTCTATTCACAATGTCTGCAAGGAAAAAATACTGGTTTTATTTTGAGAAGACTGGTGCTAGGAAAAACTGGGTGTAAAGCCAAATGTATGTTCGAGGTATTTCATTTCAGAATGCAGTCAAGCTTCCAAATCTTATGTTTAATAGGAAGCAAGTTTTCAATTCAGAAGCTCCAAGTTTATTTTAAAATCCCCAAAATTTAATAAATTTGATTTAAATTAAAAAAATCCGATTTAAATCAAATAAATCTTTATTACTATATTTGTTGAAATAAATCATGATTTTTTCCAACCCTGTGTGTGTATGTGTGTGAGTGTCTATGTGTGTATATGGGAGAATACATTGTGTGCCCCTTGTGTTACAGACAATAGCTATGCGTGTGACCCGCGCATTGCGAGACATCTTGAGCAGGAGAAGCAAAAGAAACTTGCAGTGAAGCAGGCCAAGAGAGACGCAGCCAGAGCCAGGGCCGAGGAGGAGGAGAGGGTGAATATACGGGGCAAATACCCCATTTTCTTTTCAGGCCATAGAACTGGGCATGTATGCAATTTGGTTTCTTTGATGATGGAGTATCACGTAAGACCAGGCTATAGAACAGAGGTTGGGGGGTTGGGTGAGCGATACAGAAATTACACGTTGGTGGCATTGTGATAAGCCATCTGAAGTTGGTTTGCTTTGGGAGAACATATTTTACTATACTGTACAGTGTTATACAGTGTGAAAGCATATATTTCTGGTAAAAATCCCATGTGCAATTGATACATAAAAAGGTCATAGCAGAAAAGGATTTCAAGTTGGGTTCTCTTATTCGAAAGTCCAAAGCTCTTCCCCTGAGCCACAGTGCTCTCATCAATAACAAACATGCTACTTATCCAGTCCCATCAGGGGCATCCTCAGATCTGTCTATGCATGTTGTTGAGGTCTCTCTTGTAGGTAAAGCGGGAAGCTGAGGAGGTTGAGAGGAAGAAGAGGGAAGAAGAGGAGGAAGTGGCAAAAATGCAGGTAAGTCTTGTGTCAGCTGGAGTGAATCAGTTGTTTGTGACAAAAAATAGATTTTCCATAGTCAATATATATTTTATTTTATATGTAGTTGTTTTGTATTGAAACGTCATCTGTATAGAAATGTTGGAAACATTAATCCAGTCATTGAGAACTAATATGTAATATTTGCCCAGTAGAAATAAGTCTGAAATATGCAATGTCTTTGTTAAAAGTACTTCATAAACTTGATTTTGTGTGTGTTTCTTTGTCAATATAATTCGGATTTGTATAACCCACCTGAACAGTTATGTGTTGTAAATAAATGTGATTTAACGTTACTTGTGCTTCCCTCTGCCGTCCCTAGGCTGACAAGGTGAGGAAGGAGAAAGAGGCACAGAGGAAAGCTCTGAAGAAGGAACGCAAAACTCTGCGCACTAAGTTGAAGGTGGGCCGCATTTTACTTTTCTTTGGCTGTTTGTGTAAAACAGCCACCTTTTTCATGCACGTTTTTCAGTTTTGGGAAATTAACTATAACAGTTTGCTTCTGCAAACAGTGTGGTGTGTAAGCACTTGTCTCACTGTGTTTCTATTGTCAATATCCTTTGTGAAATGTTACCTTTTTACTATAGCTACTTATATTTTACATATCTTTATTATTGGGACGTTTGCATATTTTAATAGTATTGTAGTGCTGAATGTGGTTGTTAAACTATTTAGAAAAATACTGTTGGTTTCTTACAATTTTTCACAGAATTAATTATAACTATTAAATAAGTGAACTTATGACATAGGAGTTTGACTACTTTGCTACGGTGGATGCTGACCGGGTGAGCAACATGCAGGACATGGACAAGTTGAGTGAACTTCTCTCTGTCGTCAGGTAGGAAGTTGTCTCATGTCGTGTTCTCTCTGGCATCTGTGCCTCTTTGACATTAGCACTGCACAAGTATTTCTAAATGTAACATGTTTATAATTTTAAGTTCCTGCTAACTAGCAAATTTTCATTGTATTTAAAAGCACCAAATGATTTATAACTAGTAAAAATGTTGATGTAACTATTAAAGTATATTGAAACATAAATGTTATGATATAATGATCAACATTTAGAACAACATATTTATGACTCTTATTGCTGTTTCATAAACGTGTTTGCCACATCAACGTGTCCATGTTGCTCGGTTATTAACAGAGATAGCGTTACATATATAACTAGTCCTGTATACTAGCTGTAGTATGGTTGCATTCTTTGGCAATATGCCAAGTTGGTGTTGGAAAAGTCTGCGAGTCAGTAAACTGTGAAATTCTCCCATTTGTTCGATTTTAGAACATAATTTTTCTTTTTCAATGACAGATATTTTCAAGAATGTATTTTAACTGCCAATGTGAACATAGCCGGCTATACGCAGGAATAAATATCTCCAACCGACACGTAACTTCTTGTTGTAGTTTGCAGACGTTAAACGAAGCGCTGACATCAGGAGACACAGAGAAGGCTAAAGAAGCCTTTCATGCACAGGTAAGACAGCCTTTTGCACATCTGGTGGCATATTTATCACAATATTCACCAGCATGTATTGGTTCATTCCATGCAGAATTCTTTATTTCGGCCGAATGAATTATATATTATTGGGACATGCCCGACTTGGCAGCATTGGGATTAGAACACTAAATTCACAATAGGTAACTCAAAATTCAGTCCTTTTGCCATTTAAATACTTGAGCAGTTTTGTTCATCCTATGTTCCATTAATTCACTCAACTGTATACATGAATACCTTGGTGTAGACAATGGTATATATATATATATGGTGGTTATATGTAAATAGCAATTGCCGCATCATATAACCACTTAGCAGTTGATGTTATTTAATCACCTTGGACAGTATCGAATCCAACTGAATATTGCATTATTGTTAATTAAGTTATTATTAGGCTTAGTTGGACACAATGTTGTCCAAGAAATGTTAAGATAACACAATGATCGGTGCTGAACAATGTGGTCGACTGAAAGCATAACAATATGTTTAAAATAGGTGCTAAATTATTAGTTAAATTTCCCAGTTTTGGGTTTTCCCTGTATAGTCCTCTCAGTGCTGACATCAAGTGAAATGTTACAAATGCAATTTTTAGATCTGATATTATGTGTAATCAACAGGTTGTTTTAATTGTAGCTTGATAACAGTTTATTATTTTATTTACTTGATATTTAAAAATAATTCTTACCAGTGAACTAGTTTCAGCACTTGTGCATAATTGGACATGTATATAGATATATTTGTTTTTAATTTTTTACAAGGGTGGCCTCATGATAGCGACCAACTGGGCTTAGTGGTGGTCTCCCTGACCATCCAATGTATGATCTTGACGCATTCTCCCACGGTTAAACACTCTTTAATTTTGTATTCTGTCTACTTACAGTACGTTTTTGGTCTAATGAATGTGTCTCTCTCCCTCTGTCTCTCCCCTCCATCTGTCTCTCTCTCTCCCTTTGTCTCTCCCCTCCCTCTGTCTCTCTGTCTCTCTCCCTTTGTCTCTCCCCTCCCTCTGTCTCTCTCTCTCTCCCTTTGTCTCTCCCTCACTCTCTCACTCCATCTCTCCCTCTGCCTCTCTCTCCGTCTCTCTCTATCTAACAACATTGCAGCTGAGAATGTATGTGAACTTTGACCCCTAGGTGCGGGAGTTGAATGAAGAGCTGGATCGGGAGAAACAGAAGCAACTGGAGCTGACACAGCGGGGCGGAGCAGGCCGGGGTGAGGGTGGAGCAAGCAAGGGAGCAGCATGGAGTCCAGAGGAGGTTGAAACTCTCATCAAGGCTGTCAACCTCTTCCCAGCAGGGACAATGGCACGGTAAGACACCAGCTTGATCTCACCTGGGACCTCGAGGGATGAGAATTACTTTGAATTATCAAACTTTATTTCTGGAATAACCTTGCACGGTTTCGGTTTGTAGTTTCTTCCAAAATTATTAATAATGTTTTCCCGAAAACACCTAAAGCTCATAAGTATGGTATTGTGCTTGGCATGGTAAGTAAATGGATAAGATAAATATTAAGAAAAGGTTGTTAAGAAAATTCTGAAAGTTGTACATAGTTACAAAATATATAAATGAAGATTGGCTAATAATTTAAATAAAAACCCAGAATAATTTGTTAACTTACATTTAAAGAAATAAATGCCTAGATAAACATTAAGAGTTTCTTTTCCACCACAAAGCTGTCTTGCCAAGAAGTTATAGAGCATTCCGAGAGAAAGTTGGAGATCTGATGACTGGGGTACTGGCCAGTGAGAAACAACAATTAAAGAGGTGTGTGTTTAGGTGGGAGACAGTGGCCAGTTTCATCACCCAGCATGTGCCCAGCAGCAAGAGGACAGCCAAGGAGGTGTTGTTTAAGGCAAAGGATCTGCAGAGGAATGGTGGGTGCAGACGTGTCCCAGTCTATATCCCTACCTCCCATGTAATGTCTTCGTGTCACAGCTGTCACACCGCATGGTCTACCACGAGGCTGCCCTAATCACAGGCTAATGGTTTGTCCATGTACTCTGTAGTTGTGGTTGATGGAAAAGTGTATAGGCTACTTCAAATAGTTCTGTCTGGCTAAACATTTAAGTAATGCAAACAAATCAGTTAAAAATGATATTGAGCTAGGCATAGAATGCTTTGGACCCTTGCTGATTTTATAATTGAAAAATCCTGTTTCTGCACATATTTGAGACGTAACATGAAAAAGTGATATCTATTGTTACAAACATTAGTTGTGTAGTATCCACCAGGTGGTGCCGCCACACAGTACGTTTTCACAATTATTTTAGTTAGGCTGGTTTAGCTAGATTGAACTGTTATTTTTGGGCAGGTTTGGCCGACTTGAGGTCTAACGAGATAAGAAATATGTTGTCAGATGATGGTGGCATTTGTGTTGTTAAATAATAGCGACATTTTACTGATGTAAAGCTAACAGGGAACAAGTACAACGCAAATGCTGCCAACGTCAGGTACTTATTTATACAGTCCAACTAAGTTCAGCAAACCAACTATGTTGAGCAAACAAAATGTCTGCTTTCAAGTGACACAACTTGTATCTTCTCTAGATGGTAGCCTAAAGGAGGACGCCAACAAGAAGGCGTTTGACAAGTTTGCGAAAGAGAAGAAGGCAGCCGCTGTGGAGACAAGTGACATTTCCGAGAGATACGACAGTGAGTTCTGTCACAACCTGTCTCCATCTAGGTGTCAGGCTTTTGTTTATAAAGAAATATATATCCTCTGTCATATTTCACTGTAGTGTCCTCATCACGGTATCCTTGTAATTTTGTGGTCTTCCTTTACGTACCTGTCTGTCGTTGCTGGTCTTATGTTCTTTCCATAGCACCCACTAGATGGCGTAACTCTACTTGGAGAATCCAATATAGGTCTTAAGAAAGTTAGCCTGGTGTATTTTTTACATCTCGTATAAATAAAATGTTGGAATTTGACAGTAATGTTAACTTAGTTAAATACAGAAGAGGTTGTCAATTTGTTACTTTGTAAAATTGTACTAACAATGTAATCTATATTGTATTCTAACAAACATACCACCCAAATGTTTTAAAGATTTTTTTGAATTCAACAGTTCAGTTAAATCCTTGAAGAATAAGCTTATAATTAGAATGGCCATGGTTTTCCAAATATCACTTTGTTATAGGGTAGTACATGGCAGTTACAAAAGCTAGGGACTGTCATCTTACAGTCACATTTTACACAGAACATTATATTTCATTTTATACAGAATATTACATTTCATTTTTCACAGAACATTACATTTCATTTTACACAGAACATTACATTTTATCGGAAACGTCTTTCTGCAGAATATACAGCAAATGTCATCACCATAACAAATCTGTTTTGGCGACTTCAGAAAAGCAAACGGTAAATAGAATGTGCATAGTTTTCACAACTCTCCCGTCGTTGGCAGGTGTGGCTGAGCAGCAGATCATGGAGACGGGCAGCAACCCCGCCCCGTGGACCGCGGAGGAACAGAAGCACCTGGAGCAGGCATTGAAGACGTTCCCTGCCAGCACCCCGGAGCGGTGGGACCGCATCGCAACCACCATCCCCACCCGCAGTCGCAAGGACTGTATGCGACGATACAAGGTTGGTGGTGACACTTAGGCACAGTGACTCTTAGATTAGGTGATGTACTCCAGTTGACGCTTGCTCCCATTGATACTTCCAGTGACATTTACTCCTGGCGACTGTTGGTCGGGTATGACACGTATTCCCACCAACACTTATTCCCACCAACATTTTTGTTGACAGTTACTCCAAATGACACACATACCTGTTGACAGTTACCTCAAACATTCAACCCATCAACATTTATTCCACTTGACATGTAACTCCCAGATTTTTAGTCCAGGTGACATTTACATTTGTTGACACGTCAATTAACATTCATGACGATTCTTATGTTGACACTTATAATAATAAACTTCATTTGAGATTTAACTATTGGGAATAACAATCAAATATTTTAATGATTTGGTGTCTTTGGGACAAGATATATACAAACAAATTGGGTACTTTGAACTAGTCTGCATTTGACCTTGTTACATGAAATAATTCCCATATTTGAAACCTGACCACTAGGGACAATAATGGCTTCTGGATTATGTTGATCCCTGAATAAGATTTCTATAATCGTGTTGGAGATTATGCTTATCTGAAATATGACAACTAGATATGTATGTATACGACTAGGTCGGGTGTTGTGAGTTGTGAGTTGTGATGTGCAGACAGTAACAAGGGCTGTCTGCTGCCTCAGGTCTGTAGCAACTGTGGCTGTTGAACCTGTACCATTCTGATGGAGTTTCTGTTTCAGGAGCTCGTCGAACTGATCCGTGCCAAGAAAGCTGCACAGGACGCGGCACTGAAAAAGAAATAATATCGTGGCGCCGTCAATCACCAATGCTAATTTGCGGTGTATTTGGTGACCTCTCAACTGTGTGTACTGCGTGTGTGTTTGTGTGCATGTATTTGCGTGTGTGTGTGTGAATGCGTGAAGACTAATTCTATTGCATGACCGTCATAATGTTTTAGCTTTTATTTGACAACATTTTTACAGGTGTCTGCCAAGTGTAATATTATGCCATGTTGTGACTGAACAGTTTATTACGTTGTGGCTGGACAATTCAACAGTGTCATGATTCCCTATATTGTCTGTCACTAGAAATGCCTCGTCTTTTCACATTTAGAAGTTTGCAGTAACATTGTGTCTCATAGGATAATTATACATCATGCCTTTTTTTTGTGTTGATTGTTACAATTATGAGTGAATATACCCATCAGTTACCAAGGAGCAAACATTAACAAAAGACTGTCATACGTTGGTTATACATGTCTCACAAGTAGCCACCTGTGCCAAGCCTACACTTGTTTTGGGCCAGCCCTTTGTCTTCATGGAATCTACTTTTTTTCATTTCCACAAATATTCATCACTGAAATGAAGAAAATACATAATTGTATGTGAATGTGTGAGATTGGTGCAGTTTTCAAAGATGAGGATCAGTTCTGGGATTTATGAAAATGTATCTAACAGAAACATTCACTGATGAAATAATGTAGTACACAAATGCATGCAATGGCTGCATGCAGATGTGAAACAGGGTGAACTGATGCAGTTACACGATACAGCACAGCTTGTGAATGTGTTTGTAAACAAACAAGCATACCCTCATCGTGTGACATAATTAAAAAATTATTTATTTTCAAATGTCTCAGACAACTTTGTACAAGTACAACAATTTGATGTGATGATGAGAAGGCGGAGTGTCCTTCTGTTGCTGAAATAAACTCTGTTGCAAGAATATTGTTGGTTTACACTGCACATGATTACAATCAAAACTTTACATCGTTGTAGACAGTTCTCTGATCTGCATACATTCACCGGCACATGATTTAACAATATTTATTACAATATGTTTGTGATGTGGAGTTCTCACATAACAAACAAGCTGATAGGGTGTGAAATAGGGCCAGTCCGGTCGTCCGGGACGAGTAGTTTTATAGCTCGGACTAGTAAGAGCAGTCCTTTTAAATAGTAAAAACATACGCAGGACTAGTTGTCTATAATGACGGACTACCAGCTAGCTAGAAGTATCGTGCACCCTGAGCTGACCTTAATCCTGTTTACCAGGGTAGTCATCAATATTAACCTATAGAAAATTTGACCTTTTCAAAATATATCTGAAACTAATCAAATACACAAGAATATGCTAACATATGTCCCGTATTCATTTTCTTATGCTAGACTTAATTAAATACAGCTCTGAAATGTGCAGTGCAGCACAAATATATGTTTGAATGTGGAAATATGAAGATTTTAGGTGACGGGACACCTAATATCTGATTTGCCATGCCGATAAATCTTGGATTATCTTGCCAGCCATCTTCTGATGTTTGACAGAATGAGGCTCCAGTGGAGCATCATGTGACATATAAGACTGGGTCAACAGACACCATTCGACCCGTGTACATATGACATTAAGCAGCCTATGAATAATATACTGACAATGCATTTCCTATCTTATAGCACTAGTCAAATCTTTTTTGGTGCATCAAGTCTGTTTGATTTGAAGTTGACATCAGTTTGTGGTTGTGATTGCTGTAAGACCAGCAGCAACGTGGTCGTAGAATGTCACTATTCCAACCATGTGACCCTGTCAGAGCCACACCTCTTGCAACTTGTTGTAGTTCCCATTCTGTCAGTCTTAAACATTCCTTAAGTAGACAGATTCAGGAGAAAAGACAGAGGCAACACAAAAATGAGGTGAAGGGTCAACTTAAAGAGCAGAGGTCACTCGCCACACTCCATGAGGTCATATGCGTAATCCGGCAGAATTCCGTTTTTGACTCGTCCTTCGGGTGCATCTGGTTCCAGTTTCTGCCACCGGGCAGGTGGCCAGACGATGTGCGAAGCTTTCGCTGTGATCAGCCCCAAAGCCACCTGGAATCAAAGGAAGGCATTTAATAATATCTTACAGGAAATTTACTTGATGTGTCAACTCTAAGTACTGCCCACTTCTGACACCAAATGTTGCAGAACAAAACCTACGTGCCTGCGTATGCTGCGTCCAGCAGGTGTTATCTTACACGGATTTATAATGACAACAAGACACGCAATACTTAGGTGCTGGTCTCTTGTTCCATTGGATTCTCTATTGAAACTTGCAAATTGCTTAATTAGTTATAATTTCATGTATTCAGGTTGCATATTCAATTGATATGTTTTAATAATCTGTTTTATAATTTTTTATCTGACAGTCTTATTAGTCATACTTTTATTATATATTCATATTATAGGCCAATTACTGTTTTATTATCCTATTTCACTGTTTTGTAATGTTACCAGACATTCTAATTAGTTAAATATATAGTTATAATTGTATAGATACTTTTACTAATAAAATTTGTATCACTTATAATGTTCTTGTACTTTTCAGCTGCTATGACTGCCACAGCGAATGAACTTTATTAATATTACTATTTATTACGGCAGTATACAGACTGATATAAAGGCAGCATGGGAGTATACAGACTGATATAAAGGCAGCATGGAGTATACAGACTGATATAAAGGCAGCATGGGAGTATACAGACTGATATAAAGGCAGCATGTGAGTATACAGACTGATATAAAGGCAGCATGTGAGTATACAGACTGATATAAAGGCAGCATGGAGTATACAGACTGATATAAAGGCAGCATGTGAGTATACAGACTGATATAAAGGCAGCATGTGAGTATACAGACTGATATAAAGGCAGCATGTGAGTATACAGACTGATATAAAAGCAGCATGGGAGTATACAGACTGATATAAAGGCAGCATGTGAGTATACAGACTGATATAAAGGCAGCATGTGAGTATACAGACTGATATAAAAGCAGCATGGGAATATACAGACTGATATAAAGGCAGCATGGGAGTATACAGACTGATATAAGGCAGCATGGGAGTTACAATAACTACATCGCAGCTCACTGCACAAACAATATCTTGATACTGAAGTCGTTGACTGTAAATGTAGCCATAGACGAAACAGTTTTGATAGTGAAAGTAAAACTATTTGTACTGACCGGTCCAAAGAGATTACTGTCCAAACTCTGGCCATGGTGGTCTCCCTCTACCCAGCAGTGACCTTGGGGCACAGTAACATAGCGATTCTTGTAACTTAGTGTCCTGCAAAATGAAACAGAAAATGAATACTGGTCAGTCCTTGCAATGTCCAGTCATCGGAATTGTTAAAACATGTTATTAACCAATCCCCAGCAAACCTGTTTAATCAGCCGCCATCTCAACTTCTCTCGGCAGATTTCAGCACATCGCAATTACTACACAAACACTATTTGTACACATACTCACCACTGCCATGTATTCAATTACCTATTCACCACTGCCACGTGTTCATGTACCTATTCACCACTGCCATGTATTCATTTACCTATTCACCACTGACATATTCATTTACATATTCACCACTGCCATGTATTCATTTACATATTCACCACTGCCATGTATTCATTTACATATTCACCACTGCCATGTATTCATTTACCTATTCACCACTGCCATGTATTCATTTACATATTCACCACTGCCATGTATTCATTTACATATTCACCACTGCCATGTATTCATTTACATATTCACCACTGCCATGTATTCATTTACCTATTCACCACTGCCACATGTTCATTTACATATTCACCACTGTCATGTATTCATTTACCTATTCACCACTGCCATGTATTCATTTACCTATTCATCACTGCCATGTATTCATTTACCTATTCACCACTGCCATGTATTAATTTACCTATTCACCACTGCCATGTATTCATTTACATATTCACCACTGCCATGTATTCATTTACATATTCACCACTGCCATGTATTCATTTACATATTCACCACTGCCATGTATTCATTTACCTATTCACCACTGACATATATTCATTTACCTATTCACCACTGTCATGTATTCATTTATCTATTCACCACTGACATATTCATTTACATATTCACCACTGTCAAGTGTTCATTTACCTATTCACCACTGCCACATGTTCATTTACATATTCACCACTGCCATGTATTCATTTACCTATTCATCACTGCCATGTATTCATTTACATATTCACCACTGCCATGTATTCATTTACATATTCACCACTGCCACATGTTCATTTACATATTCACCACTGCCATGTATTCATTTACCTATTCATCACTGCCATGTATTCATTTACATATTCACCACTGCCATGTATTCATTTACATATTCACCACTGCCATGTATTCATTTACCTATTCATCACTGCCATGTATTCATTTACATATTCACCACTGCCATGTATTCATTTACATATTCACCACTGCCATGTATTCATTTACCTATTCAACACTGCCACATGTTCATTTACATATTCACCACTGCCATGTATTCATTTACATATTCACCACTGCCATGTATTCATTTACATATTCACCACTGCCATGTATTCATTTACATATTCATCACTGCCATGTATTCATTTACCTATTCATCACTGCCATGTATTCATTTACATATTCACCACTGCCATGTATTCATTTACATATTCACCACTGCCATGTATTCATTTACATATTCACCACTGCCATGTATTCATTTACATATTCACCACTGCCATGTATTCATTTACATATTCACCACTGCCATGTATTCATTTACCTATTCATCACTGCCATGTATTCATTTACATATTCACCACTGCCATGTATTCATTTACATATTCACCACTGCCATGTATTCATTTACATATTCACCACTGCCATGTATTCATTTACATATTCACCACTGCCATGTATTCATTTACCTATTCACCACTGCCATGTATTCATTTACATATTCACCACTGCCATGTATTCATTTACATATTCACCACTGCCATGTATTCATTTACCTATTCATCACTGCCATGTATTCATTTACATATTCACCACTGCCATGTATTCATTTACATATTCACCACTGCCATGTATTCATTTACATATTCACCACTGCCATGTATTCATTTACCTATTCACCACTGCCACATGTTCATTTACATATTCACCACTGCCATGTATTCATTTACATATTCACCACTGCCATGTATTCATTTACCTATTCACCACTGCCACATGTTCATTTACATATTCACCACTGCCATGTATTCATTTACCTATTCACCACTGCCATGTATTCATTTACCTATTCACCACTGCCATGTATTCATTTACATATTCACCACTGCCATGTATTCATTTACCTATTCATCACTGCCATGTATTCATTTACATATTCACCACTGCCATGTATTCATTTACATATTCACCACTGCCATGTATTCATTTACATATTCACCACTGCCATGTATTCATTTACATATTCACCACTGCCATGTATTCATTTACATATTCACCACTGCCATGTATTCATTTACATATTCACCACTGCCATGTATTCATTTACATATTCACCACTGCCATGTATTCATTTACCTATTCATCACTGCCATGTATTCATTTACATATTCACCACTGCCATGTATTCATTTACATATTCACCACTGCCATGTATTCATTTACATATTCACCACTGCCATGTATTCATTTACCTATTCACCACTGCCACATGTTCATTTACATATTCACCACTGCCACGTATTCATTTACCTATTCACCACTGCCATGTATTCATTTACCTATTCATCACTGCCATGTATTCATTTACCTATTCACCACTGCCATGTATTCATTTACCTATTCACCACTGCCATGTATTCATTTACATATTCACCACTGCCATGTATTCATTTACCTATTCATCACTGCCATGTATTCATTTACATATTCACCACTGCCATGTATTCATTTACATATTCACCACTGCCATGTATTCATTTACATATTCACCACTGCCATGTATTCATTTACATATTCACCACTGCCATGTATTCATTTACATATTCACCACTGCCATGTATTCATTTACATATTCACCACTGCCATGTATTCATTTACCTATTCACCACTGCCATGTATTCATTTACATATTCACCACTGCCATGTATTCATTTACATATTCACCACTGCCATGTATTCATTTACATATTCACCACTGCCATGTATTCATTTACCTATTCACCACTGCCATGTTCATTTACATATTCACCACTGTCATGTATTCATTTACCTATTCACCACTGCCATGTATTCATTTACCTATTCATCACTGCCATGTATTCATTTACCTATTCACCACTGCCATGTATTCATTTACCTATTCACCACTGCCATGTATTCATTTACATATTCACCACTGCCATGTATTCATTTACCTATTCACCACTGCCATGTATTCATTTACATATTCACCACTGCCATGTATTCATTTACATATTCACCACTGCCATGTATTCATTTACATATTCACCACTGCCATGTATTCATTTACTATTCACCACTGCCATGTATTCATTTACATATTCACCACTGCCAGTATTCATTTACATATTCACCACTGCCATGTATTCATTTACATATTCACCACTGCCATGTATTCATTTACCTATTCATCACTGCCATGTATTCATTTACATATTCACCACTGCCATGTATTCATTTACATATTCACCACTGCCATGTATTCATTTACATATTCACCACTGCCATGTATTCATTTACATATTCACCACTGCCATGTATTCATTTACATATTCACCACTGCCATGTATTCATTTACATATTCACCACTGCCATGTATTCATTTACATATTCACCACTGCCATGTATTCATTTACATATTCACCACTGCCATGTATTCATTTACATATTCACCACTGCCATGTATTCATTTACATATTCACCACTGCCATGTATTCATTTACATATTCACCACTGCCATGTATTCATTTACATATTCACCACTGCCATGTATTCATTTACATATTCACCACTGCCATGTATTCATTTACCTATTCATCACTGCCATGTATTCATTTACATATTCACCACTGCCATGTATTCATTTACATATTCACCACTGCCATGTATTCATTTACATATTCACCACTGCCATGTATTCATTTACATATTCACCACTGCCATGTATTCATTTACCTATTCATCACTGCCATGTATTCATTTACATATTCACCACTGCCATGTATTCATTTACCTATTCATCACTGCCATGTATTCATTTACATATTCACCACTGCCATGTATTCATTTACATATTCACCACTGCCATGTATTCATTTACATATTCACCACTGCCATGTATTCATTTACATATTCACCACTGCCATGTATTCATTTACATATTCACCACTGCCATGTATTCATTTACATATTCACCACTGCCATGTATTCATTTACATATTCATCACTGCCATGTATTCATTTACATATTCACCACTGCCATGTATTCATTTACATATTCACCACTGCCATGTATTCATTTACATATTCACCACTGCCATGTATTCATTTACATATTCACCACTGCCATGTATTCATTTACATATTCACCACTGCCATGTATTCATTTACATATTCACCACTGCCATGTATTCATTTACATATTCACCACTGCCATGTATTCATTTACATATTCACCACTGCCATGTATTCATTTACATATTCACCACTGCCATGTATTCATTTACATATTCACCACTGCCATGTATTCATTTACATATTCACCACTGCCATGTACATAGCCTGAACCAGAATCTTCTTGTTTGTGTTGGGTTATCACAGGTACAGGCTACATATAAATTATAATTGCATTTCTTCAAGGCCATTGCTTACAGGAAATAAATTAAGTACCCAGCTAAAGTATGTGCCATGGAAATGCTGTTCTCTATTTTGTTAGAAGTTTATTAGTAAAACCAATTATTTTGGCTTATAGAATAATAACTAAAATATTGCTTTAAAAGAAATACTCATCAAACTAGATTATTCACACTGGTACCTAATCATACGTTTGAATTCACATATTAATGTCTCATTTAAACAACACAACTGTACAATTTTAACTGAAGTGTTAAAAAATACATTCACAGTATGCAAAGAGAACTCAATTTATCAATACTTTTATCAAGTAGAAACCAAAACAAGAGTTGCACAAAACATATTTGAACGTTATTAATTTGCACAGGTATGTCATACTACAAGATCTATTACAATGCTTTCAAATAGAGATAAAAAGCAGATAAACAGCTTTCCATAATGATCAGTCTAAGCACGTCAAGTTATCGCTAGCTTTAGTTAGATTGGTTTCACTGCGAGCCAGCCCACTGTCTGTCTCCGCGCCTGTGAAGTCACAGACTGACACTAATATAGAGAACTGACAATGAAATCAGTGCAGCTGCCAGTAAATGACCACCTTGGGGACCATCTCAGAAGCTGAGGTGTCAACACATATGACACCCATACCTTGTGCACCTTTAATTAAGGGGTTATGTCAAAATATTGATATTGTTATCACAATTTTCCTTTTCATGCAAATCCTTATTCAATAATTCTACAGGCAACAACAGAATGTTATTTCATACTCAAAATGTTCATATGTACCTACAAGTAAGATGTATATTATGTTCGTATCTATCACGTATGTGTTTACACGTTCATATCTCACATGTATGTGTTGATATGTTTGTATCTATCATGTATGTGTTTACATGTTTGTATCTATCGTCTATATGTTTACATGTTCATATCTCACATGTATGTGTTGATATGTTTGTATCTATCATGTATGTGTTTACATGTTCGTATCTGTCATGTATGTGTGCATGACATGTGTGCACACATGCATGTTTAGGTGTCCATGGAAACCCTGTAGCATGCTTGACTGCAGGCATTTGACTTCATCCCCACCCAAGAAACCTCCAACTGAACTGCACCCTTCCTTGATACCCTGGTAACACTCCCTCAATGCCCTCACAATCCCTCCAACTGCACCCTTTCTGCACTGAACTGAGACATCCAACTTGACACCACCCATCCATGCTATAAAACCATCTAGATCACTACATTCAAATTACCATCTGTACCCTTTCTTGAGGGTTCTAGAAATCTCAAACTGCACCCCTGGGAACCTGCAGCCAAACCTCCCTCCTACTCCATCAATGAGGGGTGCATAAGCATACATCCCACAAGACAGAGGGTGAATATGCAGTGCACCCATGACCCATCTCTCCTTCCAGACTGCCCATGACCCATCTCTCCTTCTAGACTGCCCATGACCCATCTCTCCTTCCAGACTGCCCATGACCCATCTCTCCTTCTAGACTGCCCATGCCATCTCTCCTTCTAGACTGCCCATGCCCCATCTCTCCTTCCAGACTGCCCATGCCCCATCTCTCCTTCCAGACTGCCCATGCCCCATCTCTCCTTCCAGACTGCCCATGACCCATCTCTCCTTCCAGACTGCCCATGACCCATCTCTCCTTCTAGACTGCCCATGACCCATCTCTCCTTCTAGACTGCCCATGCCCCATCTCTCCTTCCAGACTGCCCATGCCCCATCTCTCCTTCCGGACTGCCCATGACCCATCTCTCCTTCCGGACTGCCCATGACCCATCTCTCCTTCTAGACTGCCCATGACCCATCTCTCCTTCCGGACTGCCCATGACCCATCTCTCCTTCCGGACTGCCCATGACCCATCTCTCCTTCCAGACTGCCCATGACCCATCTCTCCTTCTAGACTGCCCATGACCCATCTCTCCTTCCAGACTGCCCATGCCCCATCTCTCCTTCCAGACTGCCCATGCCCCATCTCTCCTTCCAGACTGCCCATGACCCATCTCTCCTTCCAGACTGCCCATGACCCATCTCTCCTTCCAGACTGCCCATGACCCATCTCTCCTTCCAGACTGCCCATGACCCATCTCTCCTTCCAGACTGCCCATGACCCATCTCTCCTTCCAGACTGCCCATGACCCATCTCTCCTTCCAGGGCTGCCCATGACCCATCTCTCCTTCCGGACTGCCCATGACCCATCTCTCCTTCCGGACTGCCCATGACCCATCTCTCCTTCTAGACTGCCCATGACCCATCTCTCCTTCTAGACTGCCCATGACCCATCTCTCCTTCTAGACTGCCCATGACCCATCTCTCCTTCTAGACTGCCCATGACCCATCTCTCCTTCCAGACTGCCCATGACCCATCTCTCCTTCCAGGACTGCCCATGACCCATCTCTCCTTCCAGACTGCCCATGACCCATCTCTCCTTCCAGACTGCCCATGACCCATCTCTCCTTCTAGACTGCCCATGACCCATCTCTCCTTCTAGACTGCCCATGACCCATCTCTCCTTCTAGACTGCCCATGCCCCATCTCTCCTTCCAGACTGCCCATGCCCCATCTCTCCTTCCGGACTGCCCATGACCCATCTCTCCTTCCGGACTGCCCATGACCCATCTCTCCTTCTAGACTGCCCATGACCCATCTCTCCTTCCGGACTGCCCATGACCCATCTCTCCTTCCGGACTGCCCATGACCCATCTCTCCTTCCAGACTGCCCATGACCCATCTCTCCTTCTAGACTGCCCATGACCCATCTCTCCTTCCAGACTGCCCATGCCCCATCTCTCCTTCCAGACTGCCCATGCCCCATCTCTCCTTCCAGACTGCCCATGACCCATCTCTCCTTCCAGACTGCCCATGACCCATCTCTCCTTCCAGACTGCCCATGACCCATCTCTCCTTCCAGACTGCCCATGACCCATCTCTCCTTCCAGACTGCCCATGACCCATCTCTCCTTCCAGACTGCCCATGACCCATCTCTCCTTCTAGACTGCCCATGACCCATCTCTCCTTCCGGACTGCCCATGACCCATCTCTCCTTCCAGACTGCCCATGACCCATCTCTCCTTCCAGACTGCCCATGACCCATCTCTCCTTCTAGACTGCCCATGACCCATCTCTCCTTCTAGACTGCCCATGACCCATCTCTCCTTCCAGACCCCGCCCATTTTGACCCCATCTCTCTCCTTCTAGACTGCCCATGACCCATCTCTCCTTCCGGACTGCCCATGCCCTATCTCTCCTTCTAGACTGCCCATGACCCATCTCTCCTTCCAGACTGCCCATGACCCATCTCTCCTTCTAGACTGCCCATGACCCATCTCTCCTTCTAGACTGCCCATGACCCATCTCTCCTTCTAGACTGCCCATGACCCATCTCTCCTTCTAGACTGCCCATGACCCATCTCTCCTTCCAGACTGCCCATGCCCCATCTCTCCTTCTAGACTGCCCATGACCCATCTCTCCTTCCGGACTGCCCATGACCCATCTCTCCTTCCGGACTGCCCATGACCCATCTCTCCTTCTAGACTGCCCATGACCCATCTCTCCTTCTAGACTGCCCATGACCCATCTCTCCTTCCAGACTGCCCATGCTCTACTCCCCACAGACAAAGACTGACCTGACAGTGTCGCCCTCCAGGGCTATGATGCGCTTGATGATCTTCTGATCGGGGTTTGTAGGTGACCTGAAAGTGACAACGACACGACCAATGAGCACAAATCATGTTGTGATGAATCGAAGAAGCACTCAGCATTAAACGCGCATGACTGGTTCCATGAAGCGACGCATGCACCATTGCATGTATTGATGGAACGGAGCACTCGTTAAATACTCATTTCCTCGTGTACACTTGACCGGGCAGCTTCACTGGCCGCCAAGAAGCACTGAAAGGTCTTGTTGCCAAATGCATCACAAACACAGACACAGACACACGGTGGGGCTGTCAGTTTGGTTTGCTAGGGGACGAGAGGACGAGAGGACAAGAGAAGTGATTCTGCTTCCTACCAATGATGCCACCTCACATACGCAATATCAGCTATGACCAATTACATGCAATCATAATAATTATAATAATTAGCTTACACACGATCATCAAACACCATAAGAAATGCAATCATTATCAGTTTCATCATCTAAACATATTTTTGTATTTTAACTCATTTGTGCTCGTGCCACAGTGGAAGTGGCTCACCACTCAAAATATACTTGGCACGTCAAAGACTGATAATAATTATGATATGTTAATTTTGTCCACCATAAGAACAATACATAAAGTGTGGTTCATCAAAATAACAATGAATAGTATGTGACCATTGCAAAACTGTCACATAGTGATCCTTAATGAAAACAATGGTTCTTTATTTTTAGCAAAACAATTTCTGCCATGATATGTTGGACACACATGCATGCAGGCACATCAGTTATAATGCCATTCATGATAAACAATATTAAATGCACTTTCATATAAAAACAATAAACATCTCCTGCTAGACAAATCTTCATTCCTTAAACAATGCATCTAAAAACACTCCTGGCAACAACATAGCACCCATAAAGCATTCCTTATGTGGACTAATGCAAAACCTCTCAATTGAGATGCAACTTTTTGCACTGATACATGGGACCCTGGCACCATTTATCTGTCTGATCATAATTCATGCAATCAGTCTGTGAGCCATCGTTGCATCATGCTCCACCAAGCACAAGGTCCCTGGGCTCCAGGGAGGATTACTAACAGGCTGGGACAATCAATGACTTGAAGCAGCCACAGGAAGATGTCCACTGTCCATCTCTGCAAACTACATCCACCCCACACATGGGTGTATGCCTATGCAGGCGGCAATTAGAAGGGTAGGATGTGGACAATACCCAGATTCTACTTGGACAGTACAATGTGGGAAGATAGGAGTAGTTAGGAAACACAGAGGAGGGAGCAAGCAGGAGGAGAGCAAGGAAGAGGGCAGACAGTCTTAGGTGGACAGTGGAGGGTGGAAGCAAGAGGAGAGCAAGGAAGAGGGCAGGCAGTCTTAGGTGGACAGAGAAGGGTGCAAGCAGGAGGAGAGCAAGGAAGAGGGCAGACAGTCTTAGGTGGAGAGAGGAGGGTGCAAGCAGGAGGAGAGCAAGGAAGAGGGCAGACAGTCTTAGGTGGAAGAGAAGGGTGAAGCAGGAGGAAGCAAGGAAGAGGGCAGACAGTCTTAGGTGGACGGGGGGAGGAGGGGGGGGGGGGGGGGGGGCAAGCAGGAGGAGAGCAAGGAAGAGGGCAGACAGTCTTAGGTGGACAGGGAGGGTGAAGCAGGAGGAAGCAAGGAAGAGGGCAGACAGTCTTAGGTGGAAGAGGAGGGTGCAAGCAGGAGGAGAGCAAGGAAGAGGGCAGACAGTCTTAGGTGGAAGAGAAGGGTGGAAGGGGGGGAAAAAGGAAAGGGGAAAGGGGGGGGGCAAGGGAAGAGCGGGGGCAGACAGTCTTAGGTGGACAGGGAGGGTGCAAGCAGGAGGAGAGCAAGGAAGAGGGCAGACAGTCTTAGGTGGACAGAGAAGGGTGCAAGCAGGAGGAGAGCAAGGAAGAGGGCAGACAGTCTTAGGTGGCAATGAGCAAGCAGGGGGGGAGCATCAGTGGACAGTCCAGCAGGAGGAGACAAGGAAGAGGCAGACAGTCTTAGGAACAGATGAGGGTGCAAGCAGGAGGAGAGCAAGGAAGAGGGCAGACAGTCTTAGGTGGACAGAGGAGGGTGCAAGCAGGAGGAGAGCAAGGAAGAGGGCAGACAGTCTTAGGTGGACAGAGGAGGGTGCAAGCAGGAGGAGAGCAAGGAAGAGGGCAGACAGTCTTAGGTGGACGAGGAGGGTGCAAGCAGGGGGAGCAAGAAGAGGGCAGAAGTCTGGGTGGACAGAGAGGGCAAGCAGGAGGAGAGCAAGGAAGAGGGCAGACAGTCTTAGGTGGACAGAGGGGAAGCAGGAGGAGAGCAAGGAAGAGGGCAGACAGTCTTAGGTGGACAGAGAGGGTGCAAGCAGGAGGAGAGCAAGGAAGAGGGCAGACAGTCTTAGGTGGACAGAGGAGGGTGCAAGCAGGAGGAGAGCAAGGAAGAGGGCAGACAGTCTTAGGTGGACAGAGGAGGGTGCAAGCAGGAGGAGAGCAAGGAAGAGGGCAGACAGTCTTAGGTGGACAGAGGAGGGTGCAAGCAGGAGGAGAGCAAGGAAGAGGGCAGACAGTCTTAGGTGGAGAGAGGAGGGTGCAAGCAGGAGGAGAGCAAGGAAGAGGGCAGACAGTCTTAGGTGGACAGAGGAGGGTGCAAGCAGGAGGAGAGCAAGGAAGAGGGCAGACAGTCTTAGGTGGACAGTGGAGGGTGCAAGCAGGAGGAGAGCAAGGAAGAGGGCAGACAGTCTTAGGTGGACAGAGGAGGGTGCAAGCAGGAGGAGAGCAAGGAAGAGGGCAGACAGTCTTAGGTGGACAGAGGAGGGTGCAAGCAGGAGGAGAGCAAGGAAGAGGGCAGACAGTCTTAGGTGGACAGAGAAGGGTGCAAGCAGGAGGAGAGCAAGGAAGAGGGCAGACAGTCTTAGGTGGACAGAGGAGGGTGCAAGCAGGAGGAGAGCAAGGAAGAGGGCAGACAGTCTTAGGTGGACAGAGGAGGGTGCAAGCAGGAGGAGAGCAAGGAAGAGGGCAGACAGTCTTAGGTGGACAGAGGAGGGTGCAAGCAGGAGGAGAGCAAGGAAGAGGGCAGACAGTCTTAGGTGGAGAGAGGAGGGTGCAAGCAGGAGGAGAGCAAGGAAGAGGGCAGACAGTCTTAGGTGGACAGAGGAAGGGTGGAAGCAGGAGGAAGCAAGGAAGAGGGCAGACAGTCTTAGGTGGAAGAGAGGGTGAAGCAGGAGGAAGCAAGGAAGAGGGCAGACAGTATTAGGTGGAAGAGAAGGGTGAAGCAGGAGGAGAGCAAGGAAGAGGGCAGACAGTCTTAGGTGGACAGAGAAGGGTGGAAGCAGGAGGAAAGCAAGGAAGAGGGCAGACAGTCTTAGGTGGAAAGAGAAGGGTGCAAGCAGGAGGAGAGCAAGGAAGAGGGCAGACAGTCTTAGGTGGACAGAGAAGGGTGGAAGCAGGAGGAAAGCAAGGAAGAGGGCAGACAGTATTAGGTGGAAAGAGAAGGGTGCAAGCAGGAGGAGAGCAAGGAAGAGGGCAGACAGTCTTAGGTGGACAGAGAAGGGTGGAAGCAGGAGGAAAGCAAGGAAGAGGGCAGACAGTCTTAGGTGGACAGAGAAGGGTGCAAGCAGGAGGAAAGCAAGGAAGAGGGCAGACAGTCTTAGGTGGAAAGAGAAGGGTGCAAGCAGGAGGAGAGCAAGGAAGAGGGCAGACAGTCTTAGGTGGACAGAGAAGGGTGGAAGCAGGAGGAAAGCAAGGAAGAGGGCAGACAGTCTTAGGTGGAAAGAGAAGGGTGCAAGCAGGAGGAGAGCAAGGAAGAGGGCAGACAGTATTAGGTGGAAAGAGAAGGGTGCAAGCAGGAGGAGAGCAAGGAAGAGGGCAGACAGTCTTAGGTGGACAGAGAAGGGTGGAAGCAGGAGGAAAGCAAGGAAGAGGGCAGACAGTCTTAGGTGGAAAGAGAAGGGTGCAAGCAGGAGGAAAGCAAGGAAGAGGGCAGACAGTATTAAGTGGAAAGAGAAGGGTGCAAGCAGGAGGAGAGCAAGGAAGAGGGCAGACAGTCTTAGGTGGACAGAGAAGGGTGGAAGCAGGAGGAAAGCAAGGAAGAGGGCAGACAGTCTTAGGTGGAAAGAGAAGGGTGCAAGCAGGAGGAAAGCAAGGAAGAGGGCAGACAGTATTAAGTGGAAAGAGAAGGGTGCAAGCAGGAGGAGAGCAAGGAAGAGGGCAGACAGTCTTAGGTGGACAGAGAAGGGTGGAAGCAGGAGGAAAGCAAGGAAGAGGGCAGACAGTCTTAGGTGGAAAGAGAAGGGTGCAAGCAGGAGGAAAGCAAGGAAGAGGGCAGACAGTATTAAGTGGAAAGAGAAGGGTGCAAGCAGGAGGAGAGCAAGGAAGAGGGCAGACAGTCTTAGGTGGACAGAGAAGGGTGGAAGCAGGAGGAAAGCAAGGAAGAGGGCAGACAGTCTTAGGTGGAAAGAGAAGGGTGCAAGCAGGAGGAGAGCAAGGAAGAGGGCAGACAGTCTTAGGTGGAAAGAGAAGGGTGCAAGCAGGAGGAGAGCAAGGAAGAGGGCAGACAGTCTTAGGTGGACAGAGAAGGGTGGAAGCAGGAGGAAAGCAAGGAAGAGGGCAGACAGTCTTAGGTGGAAAGAGAAGGGTGCAAGCAGGAGGAGAGCAAGGAAGAGGGCAGACAGTATTAGGTGGAAAGAGAAGGGTGCAAGCAGGAGGAGAGCAAGGAAGAGGGCAGACAGTCTTAGGTGGACAGAGAAGGGTGGAAGCAGGAGGAAAGCAAGGAAGAGGGCAGACAGTCTTAGGTGGAAAGAGAAGGGTGCAAGCAGGAGGAAAGCAAGGAAGAGGGCAGACAGTATTAAGTGGAAAGAGAAGGGTGCAAGCAGGAGGAGAGCAAGGAAGAGGGCAGACAGTCTTAGGTGGACAGAGAAGGGTGGAAGCAGGAGGAAAGCAAGGAAGAGGGCAGACAGTCTTAGGTGGAAAGAGAAGGGTGCAAGCAGGAGGAAAGCAAGGAAGAGGGCAGACAGTATTAAGTGGAAAGAGAAGGGTGCAAGCAGGAGGAGAGCAAGGAAGAGGGCAGACAGTCTTAGGTGGACAGAGAAGGGTGGAAGCAGGAGGAAAGCAAGGAAGAGGGCAGACAGTCTTAGGTGGAAAGAGAAGGGTGCAAGCAGGAGGAAAGCAAGGAAGAGGGCAGACAGTTTAAAGGTGGAAAGAGAAGGGGGGAAGCAGGAGGAAGCAAGGAAGAGGGCAGACAGTCTTAGGTGGACAGAGAAGGGTGGAAGCAGGAGGAAAGCAAGGAAGAGGGCAGACAGTCTTAGGTGGAAAGAGAAGGGTGCAAGCAGGAGGAGAGCAAGGAAGAGGGCAGACAGTTTAGGTGGAAGAGAAGGGGGGAAGCAGGAGGAAAGCAAGGAAGAGGGCAGACAGTCTTAGGTGGACAGAGAAGGGTGGAAGCAGGAGGAAAGCAAGGAAGAGGGCAGACAGTCTTAGGTGGAAAGAGAAGGGTGCAAGCAGGAGGAAAGCAAGGAAGAGGGCAGACAGTATTAGGTGGAAAGAGAAGGGTGCAAGCAGGAGGAGAGCAAGGAAGAGGGCAGACAGTCTTAGGTGGCGGGGGGCAGGGGGAAAGGGGGGGGTCGGGGAAGGGGGAAAAAGGAGGAAAGCAAGGAAGAGGGCAGACAGTATTAAGTGGAAAGAGAAGGGTGCAAGCAGGAGGAGAGCAAGGAAGAGGGCAGACAGTCTTAGGTGGACAGAGAAGGGTGGAAGCAGGAGGAAAGCAAGGAAGAGGGCAGACAGTCTTAGGTGGAAAGAGAAGGGTGCAAGCAGGAGGAAGCAAGGAAGAGGGCAGACAGTTTAGGTGGAAAAGAAGGGGGGAAGCAGGAGGAAGCAAGGAAGAGGGCAGACAGTCTTAGGTGGACAGAGAAGGGTGGAAGCAGGAGGAAAGCAAGGAAGAGGCAGACAGTATTAGGTGGAAAGAGAAGGGTGCAAGCAGGAGGAGAGCAAGGAAGAGGGCAGACAGTCTTAGGTGGAAGAGAAGGGTGGAAGCAGGAGGAAAGCAAGGAAGAGGCAGACAGTTTAGGTGGAAAGAGAAGGGTGCAAGCAGGAGGAGAGCAAGGAAGAGGGCAGACAGTCTTAGGTGGACAGAGAAGGGTGGAAGCAGGAGGAAAGCAAGGAAGAGGGCAGACAGTCTTAGGTGGAAAGAGAAGGGTGCAAGCAGGAGGAAGCAAGGAAGAGGGCAGACAGTTTAGGTGGAAGAGAAGGGTGAAGCAGGAGGAAAGCAAGGAAGAGGGCAGACAGTCTTAGGTGGAAGAGAAGGGTGAAGCAGGAGGAAAGCAAGGAAGAGGGCAGACAGTTTAAAGTGGAAAGAGAAGGGTGCAAGCAGGAGGAGAGCAAGGAAGAGGGCAGACAGTCTTAGGTGGACAGAGAAGGGTGGAAGCAGGAGGAAAGCAAGGAAGAGGGCAGACAGTCTTAGGTGGAAGAGAAGGGTGAAGCAGGAGGAAAGCAAGGAAGAGGGCAGACAGTTTAGGTGGAAAGAAGGGTGAAGCAGGAGGAAAGCAAGGAAGAGGGCAGACAGTCTTAGGTGGACAGAGAAGGGTGGAAGCAGGAGGAAAGCAAGGAAGAGGCAGACAGTATTAGGTGGAAAAGAAGGGTGCAAGCAGGAGGAAAGCAAGGAAGAGGGCAGACAGTCTTAGGTGGACAGAGAAGGGTGGAAGCAGGAGGAAAGCAAGGAAGAGGCAGACAGTTTAGGTGGAAAGAGAAGGGTGCAAGCAGGAGGAAAGCAAGGAAGAGGGCAGACAGTCTTAGGTGGACAGAGAAGGGTAAGCAGGAGGAAAGCAAGGAAGAGGGCAGACAGTCTTAGGTGGAAAGAGAAGGGGGGAAGCAGGAGGAGAGCAAGGAAGAGGGCAGACAGTTTAGGTGGACAGGGGAAGGGGGGAAGCAGGAGGAAAGCAAGGAAGAGGGCAGACAGTCTTAGGTGGACAGGAAGGGGGGAAGCAGGAGGAAAGCAAGGAAGAGGGCAGACAGTTTTAAAGGTGGAAGGGGAAGGGTGCAAGCAGGAGGAGAGCAAGGAAGAGGGCAGACAGTCTTAGGTGGACAGGGAAGGGGGGAAGCAGGAGGAAAGCAAGGAAGAGGGCAGACAGTATTAAGTGGAAAGAGAAGGGTGCAAGCAGGAGGAGAGCAAGGAAGAGGGCAGACAGTCTTAGGTGGACAGAGAAGGGTGGAAGCAGGAGGAAAGCAAGGAAGAGGGCAGACAGTCTTAGGTGGAAAGAGAAGGGTGAAGCAGGAGGACAGCAAGGAAGAGGGCAGACAGTTTAGGTGGAAAGAGAAGGGGGGAAGCAGGAGGAAAGCAAGGAAGAGGGCAGACAGTCTTAGGTGGACAGAGAAGGGTGGAAGCAGGAGGAAAGCAAGGAAGAGGGCAGACAGTCTTAGGTGGAAAGAGAAGGGTGCAAGCAGGAGGAGAGCAAGGAAGAGGGCAGACAGTCTTAGGTGGACAGAGAAGGGTGGAAGCAGGAGGAAAGCAAGGAAGAGGGCAGACAGTCTTAGGTGGACAGAGAAGGGTGGAAGCAGGAGGAAAGCAAGGAAGAGGGCAGACAGTATTAGGTGGACAGAGGAGGGTGCAAGCAGGAGGAGAGCAAGGAAGAGGGCAGACAGTCTTAGGTGGACAGTGGAGGGTGCAAGCAGGAGGAGAGCAAGGAAGAGGGCAGACAGTCTTAGGTGGACAGTGGAGGGTGCAAGCAGGAGGAGAGCAAGGAAGAGGGCAGACAGTCTTAGGTGGAGAGAGGAGGGTGCAAGCAGGAGGAGAGCAAGGAAGAGGGCAGACAGTCTTAGGTGGACAGAGAAGGGTGGAAGCAGGAGGAAAGCAAGGAAGAGGGCAGACAGTCTTAGGTGGACAGAGGAGGGTGCAAGCAGGAGGAGAGCAAGGAAGAGGGCAGACAGTCTTAGGTGGACAGAGGAGGGTGCAAGCAGGAGGAGAGCAAGGAAGAGGGCAGACAGTCTTAGGTGGAAAGAGAAGGGTGCAAGCAGGAGGAGAGCAAGGAAGAGGGCAGACAGTCTTAGGTGGACAGTGGAGGGTGCAAGCAGGAGGAGAGCAAGGAAGAGGGCAGACAGTCTTAGGTGGACAGAGGAGGGTGCAAGCAGGAGGAGAGCAAGGAAGAGGGCAGACAGTCTTAGGTGGACAGAGGAGGGTGCAAGCAGGAGGAGAGCAAGGAAGAGGGCAGACAGTCTTAGGTGGACAGAGGAGGGTGCAAGCAGGAGGAGAGCAAGGAAGAGGGCAGACAGTCTTAGGTGGACAGAGGAGGGTGCAAGCAGGAGGAGAGCAAGGAAGAGGGCAGACAGTCTTAGGTGGACAGTGGAGGGTGCAAGCAGGAGGAGAGCAAGGAAGAGGGCAGACAGTCTTAGGTGGACAGTGGAGGGTGCAAGCAGGAGGAGAGCAAGGAAGAGGGCAGACAGTCTTAGGTGGAGAGAGGAGGGTGCAAGCAGGAGGAGAGCAAGGAAGAGGGCAGACAGTCTTAGGTGGACAGAGGAGGGTGCAAGCAGGAGGAGAGCAAGGAAGAGGGAACAAGGCATCATGTGGGACAGACAACGAGAAACAACTGAAGGGAGAAGTGTTGTTGCACGGTACCAGCCTATAATACCCTGTATACATGGGTTGGCAAGATTGGCGCTGACAGAGAGACAGGTGGACACATTACAGTAGAAGAACACAACTTAGTCTGAAGGATATGTACAGTAATGCAAGAAGACAGAAAGAAGATGAAGGAATTGAAATGAAACATCACCTTAAGAGAAAGGAAGACGACAAGAGAATGAGACAGGCAGGACATGTGAAAAGGATGGTTGACGAGTGACTGTCAAAAAGAGCGTGGGAAACAGAAGAGGGAGACGACGGAGAGGAAGCAGACAACAAGACCTGGGGAGGAGAAGTGTGAACAGGCATGAATGGATGACCTTTGAAGGTGACAGACAGAGGTAGAGGGAACTGATAGGACAAGTAGACGTGACTGAGACACCTTCCAAGGGGCCAGGGGAAGAAGATATAAACGTGCACATCATCATCAACACATATGGAAATGTACAACTTCAGGCTGAAAAATGTCCTGTGTAGTTAGAAAGTCTTGACCTACTAGTAAAATTGCCTATCTCCTGACTCGATAATTTGGCAATTTATATGCGGGTCATGACAGTAATACTCACTGAATGTTAGAGATCAGACAGTTTTGTTATATAGAAGTATAACTTCCCATGTAAGTTTGTTAGATATAAGATGGTTTAAGCACAGGTCAGATGTAGACAACTGCATCAAGCATGTGCTGCAATTCTTGTGCTGCTGCCCTTGGATACTTGTTATATGTTCAAAATGAAAAATGTCAGAGAGAAAGAGAAAGTCATGTAACATTGTCAAACGTATTCATAAAGAGATGACATTGGCATGAGGATAGCACATTGTGTCAGCGTCCACTTCATGCTGGCAGACAACCTAGTCCGTTCCTGTGACTGTTATGTTTTAAGTGTGCCTTATGTTTCACATTCCAAATAATGCATTTATTGTACGGTTAAAATCATGATTATCAGATTTTTAAATGTCAGCAACATTACACTCCTGCAGTTATGCATTATCCCTGAAAGTTTGATGCCCAAGCTGTCCTTGTAGAAAACATTAACGTTTCTGCATTAATATGCGAGCTTGATTATAGAAAGCATTAGTACCTAAAGGCCCTAACAAAATATAAACACCAAATACTACAATTTTCAAATAGAAACCCCACTACTTGTGACACTTGCGGCAGAGGAAGACATATTTGTCTGACATTGATTGAGATGAAGAAACATCATCAATCCCCAGCATCTGATTGGCTGATGGTGTCACATGACCATGTCCCTGCAGTGCCGTTGTGGCTGGCTGCACACACAGATATGGCTCTTGACAGTTTGATCTCTTATCCCCCCGGAGTGTGCACATGAAATGTTGCAGCGAGTAAAAACTCCATTAACTCATGTTTACTGCATCCATTAAGCCAGAAACGCAGCAAAGCGATTACCAGAAGTGGCTATTTGTCAGACAGTGGACGTACACAAAAGATTTATGAAATGATCTCCCTTATTAAGAAGGAAGTCAGGAAGTGTTGCTCACACTGAGGGCATTATGCAGGTATATATCACCTCTCTGAACCGAGTAAAGTATTCATAAGAGAGCTTCTCAGTCAGGTAATGATCATAATTATGTACATACTAAGGTATGTCATACTATTTATTTATAGACAATACAGCAACATCTAGCCTATCAAAAGTCAAACAGTCTTTTTACATATATTTAATAAGTCAACTGGTGTCATTAATTAACCAACTTAGTTTCTATACATTGAACACTTGCCATCCATAAACTTGCAGTTACTGAAATTCTTTAAACTACTTCCTACTTATTTCACATCAGTTCCCTTGGCCACAATTGAGTCATTTAGATTACAACAGAAACGCAGACATCTATTGTCTGAGGAACATATCCCACCGTTAGAGGAAATTCAATTCAAGGACAAAGCCTGCACTGCTGATATTATCTAAACCTCAATCGCCAGTCTATCTGCATGACAAATACATTCAAACACATCCATCAAGACACACACATGTGGCTGTTATCTGCCCAATGAATTCTCTATAGATGCATTCAGTCGTTTCACAGTCACCGATCAAGGCAATTTACCACTATTGATTCTGTGCATTTTGTCAAAGTGCGTGAAATTTGAAAGGACACTGGTCAGATTGAGGGGCAGAAGATGTGAAGGTCAGGTTGATGTGAGCCATACTGGTCAGTCCAGGCACTGGTAGGGTAACATCTTGTGCCATACTGGTCAGTCCAGGAATGGGTAGTAGTCTTTGTGGTGTGTTTATTCCTAGGTGGCAGAGTAAGCGGGTGCATCTGAGGGAAAAGTTACCCAAAATAAATCTGTCCACTGAAATAATTGTCCAGTTGTAATGTACACATTGGATTCTGACTCCGCATAACATAACTGTGATCCAGTTGTAAATATGGTCTGGGATAACAATACAGATCATATACTAGGTACTATAAACATGTCGAGATGTTTAAAACAAAGATATATCATCACATTTTCTCGATATAAACTACCTATATAGTAATGTTTCTAGCATAACTGTATGAGTTTCGGTTGCAATACCTCTGTCAAGCAATAGCAAAATGGATGCCAAAGACATGGCATGTCCTTGCATTTTGTCTTATATTTGATCAAAATTCAGGTTTCAAAAGATTTCTTTTATGACCAAAATGTAAGAGAAAGTTGTTATTGTGTCAAAGGTATGCAATAATGTTTGATCTAGGAGATGTCATAAACATCGATGGTAAATAAGGTCAGGCATACAATTGAGATTGTGATCAATAGTGACTTAAGCAAGGCATGACATACTGGATAAATCAATTGCATCCATGGAGCATCAATTTAATTACATACTGCTAATGGAATTAATAGCACAATGAATTCAGTTATACAGTACAAATTAAATTAATGATATAATTGATTTAAATATTGTCAAATGAATTAACAGCAATGTGTGACAAATGTACTTGCACAAAAGTCACAAAGTGCATTAGTTCGCATCTGAATCCAACTGGCAACTGTGGAGTGAATGGGAACTGATTGGTGCTTCTGCTGAGTGAATCCCTGTATTGTGGACTGAATGTGGACGAAGTTTGTCATTCAGTGACACTGCCACCCACGTCACTTTATTCAACTCCACTTACGTTAGGGTAACTGTATTAGTGGTCAGTCAAACCTTCACACATGCTGTGGCCCTGACCAACCATCTACACATGGCTTGCATTCTACCAACAACAGAGCAGCTGCAAAATGTGAGTGCTGAGAACATCCCCTCTTTCCTACTTCCATCATATCTCTCTCCACATGTCCCTGTCTCTTTCCCCATCTCCCTCTCTTCTCTCTCTCTCTCTCTCTCTCTCTCTCCTCTCTCTCTCTCTCTCTCTCTCTCTCTCTCTCTCTCTCTCTCCTCCTCCCTCCCTCCCTCTCTCCTCCCTCTCTCCTCCTCCCTCCCTCCCTCCCTCCCTCCCTCCCTCCCTCCCTCTCTCCCTCCCTCCTCCCTCTCTCTCTCTCTCTCTCCCTTCTTCACTCTCTTCTCTCTCTCTTGTTGCAATGTCTCCCTCCCATCTCTCATCCATTCTCCATAATGTCATTTTGTCTCCTTTCTGTCTCATCTGTCAGTCTCTCATTGGTCTGTCTGTTCGTCTGAACGCCCACCACCCAGCCAGTCTGTTTTCCTCTCTCCCTCTCTCCCTCTCCCTCTCCCTCCTTTCCTCCCTCGCTCTCTCTCTCTCTCCCTCTCTCCCTTCCTCCCTCCCTCCCTCCTTCTCTCTTGTTGCCATGTCTCCCTCCCATCTCTCATCCATTCTCCATAATGTCATTTTGTCTCCTTTCTGTCGCATCTGTCAGTCTCTCATTGGTCTGTCTGTTCGTCTGAACGCCCATCACCCAGCCAGTCTGTTTCCCTCTTTCCCTCCTTTCCTCCCTCGCTCTCTCTCTCTCTCTCCCTCCCTTCCTCCCTCTCTCTCCCTCTTACACACACGCACACACACACACACACTCATCCTTCCTTTCCCATCACACCAAGGTCAAATGAAGCGGTGACTTGATGCAATTAGACTGATCAATGGGTCCAGCAATCAGAAGTGACACAGCATCAAGTGAGCAGCAACTGGCTGATGAAATATTATCCACTGAATTATCATATTATGTGCAGCTATTCAGCACTTACAAGGTCACATCAATGGTATTTCTAAAACATTCTAAATTGATATTTGCTTTGCCAAAATATTTTGCATACCTGTTGGCAAAACAAAGGGTGCTTGTGACATAATCTCATAATATTCCAGGGTAGTTGTGTCACAAATACCACTGCAGTGAATGATGTCAAGAACCCACCCACTTTTGTCTTCATTTCAGGATGGTTTCCAACATATTTACAGGTAAAAACAAAATACACAAAAGAATACATTTAAAAATTCAACTATCGTTTCACTGATATTAAAATAGTAGTTTTAAATCACGTGACCAGATCAGTTTCGTGCGTGCCTGTTGCTGGACAGATCGACTGGCTCAACAGAAGGCATGTGTCTCTACACCTTCATTCCCAGCTGGTGTCGTTTCAAGTTTCCCAAGAAATTCTCCCAGTTCCTAGAATTGCACACAATCAATACGGGATGAACTCTTAGGTGGAACTGATCACCCGTGAGACGCTGCCGTTTGTCACTTCTATTTAGGCAAATAATCAGCCAGCATCGACGAATCAATGCACTCCTATTGGTCGACTCACTCCACTCCAGAAACCGTCATTTAAAGGCAACCATCGGAAAGTTCTACACCCAACGAAACATGAAGAACGGTTGCATGCTTCTTTTGGATGTTCATGGATTCCCTCGGAAGATATGTTGTCATGGTAATGTGTAGTGATCTTGGGAGATAACTTCTTGGAGGACCAATTGTAACTGCCTTGAAGGTATGTATGAATGTACATATGTAGCTCACCTAAGGTGGGTTCAGGGTCACACAAGGACATTTAGCACAGAGAGGAGGAATCATATCACAGAGAGGCAATAGGAACATACAGTAACCATAGTCATAATTCTACTTGATTACATTAACAAACTAATGATAGGTATCTTTACAATAAGGATAAAAATGTTATGTTCTTATTCTGCTTCAACAAAGAGCAGTCAGATGCCTGTGGGTAAATTCCTTGAACACATTTGATTCTTTGCTTTATAAGCTGTTCTAGCTGTTAATAAACAGGCAGGAAAGTATACAGGGTACAGACAATGGTAAAGCCATTAATACAACCACAACTGTAGTCATGATTAAATGCAAAAGTGATCATAAGATTTTCATTACACTAATTGATTACACTTGTGTTATAATCGTCTCTTGTTTTCAGTTTTGCACATGGATGTTTAAACCAGGAATCTTTCAGTCATAAAAATGCACAAGACAGGTCCTATGTCTACAGATATGTGGGACATGGACTGTTTCTGTACGATGGCTGTTTTGATCAAACATTCAATGTCACAATCAGTCAACTTTTAGCAAACATCCAATGCTGCAAAACATAAACCATTAATTTACCCCAGCACCACCCCATTTGAATGCTTCTGAATATTTGCTGTTACTGTAAAATTACTAAATAAATACTAAAATATGTTACAAGTTATTTAATATCTTCAGATGAAGTTACAAGTAAAAATGGTCATATATGCTGCTATAAATCAATGGATAAAAATTTAAATTTATGGTACGTTCCTTCATTATGTATATCGCTGTTGCACTAAATCTACTCTGTGTGTATCAGTCCGCTTGAGAATTACTAATGTGTGTCTTATCTGGCATGACAACCTGGCGTGTGCTTGTAAATAGGACTTTGGGGATATGTGTAAAATTCTCAAGGGGAAAACTTCCAGCTCATGGAAATGTATTTATTATGGGGCACATGTCCCTGCTGGACCTATAAAGTATCATTTTATATCAAAAAGGATGACAGCAAAACAAATTAAATTGAGAGGAATATCTCCCACACACACACACACGCACACATACACGGACGCATGCATACACCACACACGCACGCACGCACACCACGCACGCACGCATGCATGCACACACTCACACACATCTGGTATACACAAACACACAATATTACATAAATCATATTAACTAACATATTTATATATCTATGTTCGCTTGCAATTCATATTCTGCAAAATGTCCTTACCAAAACATTAATGCAACTTTGTATTGATGATTTAATTAGATTTTCTCCTGGTCCTCGGCTTAAAATGATAAATGTTCATGACAAAAGAAAGTAGTCAACAAATTGTCACAAAAATATTTTTCAGATAAAAACAGTGCTCAGACAATGAATGTATACCATGCTGCCTCCAAAGCACACGAAACCTCTCCAGACAGCCAACTGTTGCACGTGGGAAAATTAAATTACCAAGCGCTTGCGGTGTAATTCAGAAGGCTCTGTTCAACCTGCAACCAGTAGATCAAGACAGTCCTACAGGGACAACAAGTAACAGCAGCGAGTTCCATTTCACACAAACCAGGGGACAGATGTGTTCTTGTTAAATGACATTTTCCAATTGAACCACGTGCAGGATTACATTTGCAAGTAAATGGCACATAATGAATTCATTCGATTCACTCAGGCGTCAATCCTGCAGTACTGGAAGAAGGGAATGGTTTGTAGGACATTGAGACTTTTTGTTGGATAACTCAATGTTCCGGCTGTTTGAATGCAAGTGGGTGTGCTTGTCACATGCAATTTGCTGAACTTCTGTTCGGATGCACATATAGACGTCCAGTGGGTCAGTGACCAAATGACACAAATGTCAGTGACAGAAAATATGGCAGTAAGAACCTCTAGGTCCCACACACCTGGGGCAGTGTGAACATCTAGTCCAGTCTCAATACACAAAGCAGTATGAAGATCTACTGTAGATGCACATATTTGTGTGAATATCTACTATCAATACTCATGGAAATGTGAACATTTGTCTTCTACACATGACAATGTGAACATCTATGGTCCATACACAGGACAGTGAGTACATGTTCAGTCAACACACCTGACAGTGAGTGTGAACATATTGTCAACATAAAGGCCTGTGTGAACATCTACTGTTAACACTGATTATGAATAAATTGAGTATCAACTAAAACCAACACAGTAACTTCAATGAATTCGTGTATTCAGATTTCCGACACTGTATCTTTTAGACATACAGTGTATTAACATCTACAGACAATTTTGGTACTTCGTTTTCTGCTAATTTGGTCAATTCGACTTATTGATTGTGACACACCAAAAAGCAATAGAGGAACAGTGAATGTGTGAATATTTGCTCTCAGACAGCGGCAAACTGAATTACTTTAGTGTCCAAATACGCAGTCATTACTGTAGCAGCTGCGTCTGCAGGAGAACTTGGAGAAACAAACCAAACGGCAGATGGAGACTGCTCACGTCACAAGACACACACCAACAGCAGTCCAGCAGTCACAGACACACATCAACAGCAGTCTCTCACACACACCAACAGCAGTCAGCAGTCACAGCACACATCAACAGCAGTCCAGCAGTCACAGACACACATCAACAGCAGTCTCTCACACACACCAACAGCAGTCAGCAGTCACAGACACACACCAACAGCAGTCCAGCAGTCACAGACACACACCAACAGCAGTCCAGCAGTCACAGACACACACCAACAGCAGTCCAGCAATCACAGACACACATCAACAGCAGTCCAGCAGTCTCTGACACACATCAACAGCAGTCTCTCACACACACCAACAGCAGTCCAGCAGTCTCTCACACACACCAACAGCAGTCAGCAGTCACAGCACACATCAACAGCAGTCCAGCAGTCACAGACACACATCAACAGCAGTCTCTCACACACACCAACAGCAGTCAGCAGTCACAGACACACACCAACAGCAGTCCAGCAGTCACAGACACACACCAACAGCAGTCCAGCAGTCACAGACACACACCAACAGCAGTCCAGCAGTCACAGACACACATCAACAGCAGTCCAGCAGTCTCTGACACACATCAACAGCAGTCTCTCACACACACCAACAGCAGTCCAGCAGTCTCTCACACACACCAACAGCAGTCCAGCAGTCACAGACACACACCAACAGCAGTCCAGCAGTCACAGACACACATCAACAGCAGTCCAACAGTCTCTGACACACATCAACAGCAGTCTCTCACACACACCAACAGCAGTCAGCAGTCACAGCACACATCAACAGCAGTCTCTCACACACACCAACAGCAGTCCAGCAGTCACAGACACACGTCAACAGCAGTCCAACAGTCTCTGACACACATCAACAGCAGTCTCTGACACACATCAACAGCAGTCAGCAGACTCTGACACACACCAACAGCAGTCTCTGACACACATCAACAGCAGTCAACAGTCACATACACATATCATCAGCAGTCAACAATCACAGACACACATCAACAGCAGTCAGCAGTCACAGACACACATCAACAGCAGTCACAGACACACATCAACAGCAGTCAGCAGTCACAGACACACATCAACAGCAGTCACAGACACACATCAACAGCAGTCCAACAGTCTCTGACACACAGCAGCAGCAGTCAGCAGTCATAGACACACATCAACAGCAGTCACAGACACACATCAACAGCAGTCACAGACACACATCAACAGCAGTCCAACAGTCTCTGACACACAGCAGCAGCAGTCAGCAGAGTCTGACACACATCAACAGCAGTCAGCAGTGACAGGGGTCTAGGCAGTGGGCACCAGGACTGACACTGTCAGTCTGATGCAACAGCAGTAGTGACACAACTCAGAGCTGACATTAATGAGATCATCGTTATTTCTCTTTGCCTAGATGCAAAATCAAAATGAGCATAACTTTCATCTTTTATTCATAGCGTGCTGCTAACGATGGCCTATGAATATAATATTATATGGATATGTGCCTTTCATATATGTTGCTCTCTGTAATGTGGAACATTAGGTAACAATGGATTACAATAGGTTTCTCATGACTAAAGCCTATAAGCAATTATGATTTTTTTATTTCTTCAATACACAACTATAGATGTACAGTGTTAATAATTATTGTAGATCAGTTTATCTTGGTACAACATGTCATGCTGTTGCATACATCTATCCTTGTGAATTAACTCTGTAAACAGTCATCAGATACGGGATGCAACCCCTATGGAGTATTATTATTAATCCAGCTTTATAATTAGGCTATCAGATCCGCATCTCAAAAGCTGCTTAACTGCCTGTTCATCCCAGACCACACTAAGCAACATCTTTGAAATTGAAGTGTGCTGCACATTAATGGCACAGTAAATAACCATGGGGTTGACAGGGTAGGTTGGCTCCACCCTCACCCTTAAAGCTATGCTTATGTCAGTCTGATCAGATTTTGTCCAACGTAACACTTTTTCAACTCGTTTCAACTATATTTCTGAAAATACTGTATTTCTCCAATACTTGAGGTTGAGTGTCAAACTGTCTCTTTAAAATTTAACTCTGCTTAGTCAATTCAATTTATTTGCTCCACTTGTTTTACATTAAGTGACAGAGACTTGGGGTTGAATTACTGATGCAGACATGGAAGCTACAGGAATGATAAAGATAACAGTGTGTTGGCAATTGGAACAATGAAACTGAGAATGAAGTGTTAATCTCTACAGAGGAAGCAAACTTGTCGACATCATTTCTGTACATTTTGCAACAATGACTCCGTAAGCAATTTAATGTGCATATTACATCGTCAGTGAGGTGTGTCATCTGGTAAATTAACATTTTCAATGTCTTGTTTTTGGATATGAAAAATTAAAACTTTTGATTGGAAATAGAACTATCCTGAGAAACATTCAGTAATGGCAAAAAGATAATTACGCAATAATAGTTACAACTACACCAGAAGTCACACAGAGGAAAAGAATACAAGCCAACAGTCACACAAAACAGAATGGTGCACATACTACACAATCAGAATCCTCACAGAACAGAGCAGGTTGAATTATTGCACTCAGAGAAGAATTCTGTCACTTGAATTTGTAAATCGGACACACAAACGCTGAGTAGCAAGCCAAATGAGAATGCTGTAAGTCTAATGTACAGATAACATATTTCCACTTCCACTTGAGTTGTAATATTGCCGTCATGTGGACAGACAATCTCGTCAGAGAGAAAGAGCACCTGACTTTCTATGTTGACCACAACTACTGATCGCATATTTATTGATATTTCAGGCGGCTTCCCAGAGCTCCGCTGACGGCGGCCGCAGTATCACTTGTGGGCAGGCGGCCACGGGCGGACCAGAGGATTGGTGGGGCTTTCTCTGTCATAAACCTGTCATGGCACAGTCACGCCATTTAAGTGGAGACGTGTGAGGTGGAATGATGACGTGACTTCACAAGTGGAATTGACATTGAAAGCGACAGTGTTGTGGATGTACGAGCATGTTGGATACGGAGGCAGAGAGCTTGGGATGTAAGATGATAGGGATAACCCAGAAGGTCAAAGGAGAAAGGTGTACACCATGAGGGGATTATCCCTACAGGATTTAGGTGAGTGTCCATAAATTATTTATAATTTCTTTAATGCAGACTTTTTAAAGGTTCTTCCACTGAAAAAGTCAGTTGTTTATAACGCAACATTAATTCATTGTTTGGTATATAGAAGGCATCATTTTAAATATAAATAAACCAGACTGTAAGTGTTTGCTAAATGAGGTATTGTTATATTTATTAATAAATGTGTTAATGAAACTTGAATTGTATCTAGCATATATATTTTTCAACCTAGTTGAATAGTTTTATTTCAAGGTGTCTATACTTTGTTCTTACATAATTATGTGTAATAGTAAACTAAACTAAACTAAACACTTGGGTTAAAGTTTAATTAGAACTAGTGGATGACTGACTGATTGTCATTACAAAACCTAGTCTCCCCAGGTTGCCAAGAAGTTTGTTAATTTTACTATAAACACATACATTTGTCTACAGTGTTTATTCATAAAAAGTATTTACCTCAAAGAATTTCTCACAAATTTTTTTTTAGATACACAGACAATGTCACATAATTGCTACAGCTGCACAAATTTAGCTCAGGCCAAATTGACAAAAACACACAAATTTTGTAGTTTAAATAAGCTTGTGAATTTGTGTTTATGCAAACAGTAATTCTATGTGACAAGTGACAATGTAAATAAATCAAAACAGACACGAATCCAACAGCAACATAATGAATCGGTCAATCTTCTAAGAAACCTAATTACAAGACAGCAAATCATATTAGTCGTAAAAAATTTGAAACCAGCTTAATCATGGAGCTAATTCTCAGAGGTTCACTCAATCTAGGTGCACATGAACTATGGTTCTTTTCTAATTTATTTCCATTGCTCTGGAGACATTGCCAACTAGTTAGTTTCCTGTTTTTTAAGCCATAAAACATCCACTGAGAAATGCAATTACGTAGAATGGATTTGCAATACAGAACTAATGACGTGAGTGAGAGGATATAAGGAAAGTGCTTTTTTAATGCGTAGATCTGTCAAATGAAGTGACAGCTCTGATGCTGTTGGATTAATAGTTGGATTAATATATCTATCTCGCAGATGTACACCATCAAATTACCTCACATATTTCTTGAAGAACTCAGTGTGATCAGTAGAATGCATCAATATTTAATGCCATCTTTCATAACTTTGTACAACATAACATTTACAAAACTGGCATATAAAAATTGTGTTCTCAAGACGTGTACATGAATGGTGGTTGTGCTGTTAAAATGAGCAACAATGATGTGGATTAATCAATGTATCAATAAACTCCCCGGGATTCACAGAGCGAGTTATAAACGTTATGTCCCCAGTCGCTTATGTCCCATGTCACTTATGTCCCAAATATTGTGGACGATATGTCCCGAAAACAAGATGCTAAGTAACAGCAATGGACTTGAAATGTTCTACAAAGAATGCCAGCATTAGTGCTAATATATCAACAGATTTCTGTGCAAGTGCTAAAGTGCAAAAATAACATAAAAAGTTCATAATTAATTTAGGACATATGTGACATGGGACATAACGTCCATAGGCCCACAGAGCTCTTGATATTACAACACAATAATATTATGTTTTGAACTTGTTTGATAAATCCAGATGCATACCAGAAAAAACCATCGATCAACAATTTAAAAACATGGTACTATTTAATAAACAACAAATTCCTGCATGCTGGTGAACCATAGAATGTGAAGATATATGCAGTGAGTTTTCATATAAGTTAGAAACATTGATCTGACTGCCAAGATGTCAAAATGGTAATTAATCTATCTCCACAAGGTCGAGTACCGGATCCTTGTTTTCCACACCCGGTGTTGTGACTGACCAATCAGTGTGCATGCATGCGTGTGTACGCACACATGCCAATGCACACATCTGTGACTCCAATTAAGACACCCTTTCAAGCCAGGATAACATCGACCTGAGAAAAAACAATTAATTGGGAAATTTAATGAGGCCGCCCATAGCTTATTCATTAGTGAATGTTGTCTCCACAAAATTAACTGCCTACCAATATGGGACGTCACAGCACAAGTCAGATGCAAAATCAATGCAGCTGCAGAGGCAATAGGTCAGCTTGTCAAAATAAATGTCACAATAAATGCAATATTTACACATGCAGCATGCAATCACACCAGGGTGACACGAGTCTACGTGCTTCAAGCAAAAGAGAAACAGATTACACGAACATGAGATAAGGTCCAATCCCCAATATCTCCAGCAAGAATTTATGAAAAGATTAGTCTCTGTACTGAGCCAGACTGATTTATACTTAATAACGACAGACCTGATGGTGGTTGTCTATCATTTCAATATGAACGTGGTTGTACTAACTTGACTTGCTGGGTGACCTATAGCCAATCACTGCTACATATTGAGAGCACGGCTATAAAACTATTTAGATTTTAGTTTCTTTAGATATACAATGTATATATATATATATATATATATATATATATATATATATATATATATATATATATATATATATATATTAAATATATCACTGGTTTATTGTAATAACATTATATTTACTGTTTTAATACTAGTTCATCCAAAATTCAAGTGTGTTAAGGTATTGTATGTTTGCCTCCAAAAGTCCAAAGAAAGCAGATTTATGGTGCAAGCAAATTATGTATTATCCTCAAATATAATTGGAATCGCCATAAATGTGTTGTATAAACTTGTATTCAAACCTGCTTTAATTGTTTCTGTCTCTATCTGCAATGCTGGATATTAAACTCATTAATTGTGACTGACGCCTCACGAATCCTAAACAAATAAACTTGTGCGAAGGATATATGGGGTATTTTAATATTGTCTCCATGTACCTGGTTCTATTACAAAAACGCTCAACAAATCACGTCTTTCACATCACATGGTTGACCCTGGCTGACCGTCATCTGAGGCCATGTGAAGTGCACATATCCAGGCCACAGAACTAGTTCAGAGTCAGTACATGAGAGGTACCACATGTGTAGACTGGTCTAAGTACGGATGCTGGAGCACTCAGTACAACTCAGTCTGCATCTGCCATTAACACAAGCAGCTGGGCCCGACACAAGTCTGTGCACAGTTCAGCTGCTGGCAGCCCAGTAACTACACAGCTGGAATGTTCACTCAGATTGACTTAGTAATACACACATTGTGTATTGATCGTAACACCATCTCAGATAAGTGATTCTCTGCCAGTCTAACAATTCAGTCCAGGACATTGTGTGTACATATAGTATAGATTTGAAGGGTTTCTGGAAAAGGTATGATAAGACATTTTTAGTTCACAAAATGTTTGCTGTTATGCTAGAATGTCATAATTTATGCACAGTTGTGAGTAATCCCCAGTAAATAAAGTGCATAAAGGGTAGTCTGAAATGAATGTTTATGATAATTTTTGTATTCTTAACTTTTTGACATATTGACATGTCTACTTCACAATAAATTCTTGTTTTTAACATATACTCACTGCTAAGTCGCTATATTTTAGCATTAAACACAACAACTATACCCAAAAAATTAGCCAACTAATGCACACCAAGATATTTAAGGTGTCCTATTCCTTATTTTACATGCATTTCATAGTTGTTGATGATAGCCTGACATGTTACAATAATTTACAGACTTAGAGACTCTGCATTTGTAAAGTAAAATTGAAATTTAGGGTAAAACGGTGTCTCGATCTACTTTGTTTCTTTAGTTGATAACTTTTACATGACCATTCAACACTTACGTTTTATGTATTGTATTTATTTACTTTAATTGTTAATATTTATTTATTATTTAGTAATTATTTTTTATGTATGTAATTGTCTTAATATTTTAGAAGCTATGTCTTGTATCATAATTACCTAGTATATAGGTTTTCATATAATATCATATGTGCAATGATATACATCTATATACATTTAAAAATACAATTATGATTCCTTGTACATTTTATATTATAGGTGTATAAAAAATAATAATAGTTTATTAATACGCTATATGATGTGTGTTTGCAGAGGTCACAGTGTTGACAGAACTTGGACACTGGTCAGTATACAAAGTCTTCAAGCTGGCTGTGTGCACAGAAGCCAGAATTGTACTTATGAAAGACTACATGACTACTGGTTGAAGCCACTCAGTCTCCGTGGATAGTTAACTTCAACAAACAATAGTTGACGCTGACTGTGAAGCACTTTACCTACATTGGGCAGAAAGACGATATACATTAATTGCTATCATTGATCTCACAACCTGACTTCACTATGCTGTGGATGAGAATTTGACAACTTTAAAACCACATGTGCTATTTATAAATGTGAAAAGCCCCAGCCATGCCTCAGCTGATGGGAGGTGAATGTGTTGTCACATGTGTGTTCCTCCTCGTGTTAGTCTCGGACGCGATGCCAACACAACACACGTGGAACGCCACCTGTCCGGCTCCGTGTGAGTGTGCGGTATGCAAGAGCGCCCTCTATGGGGGGTGGCTGAAGACAGTCGACTGCAGCAATGAGAAGTTGTCCCTTTGCCCCAGGGATCTTCCCCGGGACACCCAGGCATTGCTGCTCCGTGGCAATGCGGTGGATGTGACACAGGTCCCTTCCCTTCCCGACCTACTGCAGCTAGACCTGTCCTACAACATGATCACCAGTCTCGCTGACCTGCCACTCAAGAGACTCTCTGCACTGCTGCATCTCAACCTCGAAGGTAATGCTATAGAGACTCTGCCAAGTGATAGTCTCAGTGCACTCGGAGACCTACAGACACTGTCTCTAGCGAAAAACAACATTAAAATCCTATCTGAAGACAGTCTCAGTGGACTGTCGCACCTACGGGAATTATCACTGAGCGACAACAAACTCCATGTGCTAAACGCCACCTGGTGGCAACATACAGAACACTTAGAGACGTTACAATTGTCGAACAATGAGATATCAGTGATTGAAGACCACACATTCACATCACTCCCGAGACTGACTCATCTGTCACTCGCCAACAATGGTCTGACGTCTCTACAGAGATATTCGTTTTCCAGGCTCAATAAGCTGCAACATTTGATTCTGGATGGCAATGGATTAGTGACAATCCCTGCAGTCGCTTTCTCTGGCTTGGCGAACTTGCATCTGCTCTCACTCAGCAGTAATCCAATTGCCAAGATTGGCTACCGTGACTTCTATAAACTGCCCGTGAATGAAGTGCACCTATGCAACATGCCAGTTCTTCGAATTGTTGATCCAGGAGCATTCTATGATCTTCACAATCTGTTGGTCTTACAGATGCATGACAACCCAAATCTGGCCTACCTTGCTCGTGGTGCCTTTGTACAGACACCAAACCTACACGAACTCTACCTGCACAACAATAAACTAACAACATTGTCAGCAGACCTACAAAATGCCTTACCCCATGTACATTTAGTTAGTTTCCATGGTAATCCAATCCACTGTGATTGCAACATTGTCTGGATAACGAGACTTGTTCGTAACACAAGCACCACAGCAGAACCCAAATTTGATGAGCTTGGTAGAACGACATGTGACACACCAAAAAGATGGCACGGGGTAAAGCTACATGATCTTCCATCCAGTAGCATAGCTAGCGTGTGTCCACCTACTGTAATACCATTCTTTAACAACAGGTACAATCTGGGGCTTGGCACTACCGCCACCTTTGAGTGCCGTGCCGTTGGAACAAATAACCTTCGCATCTCATGGATCCTAGCCAATGGAAAGCCACTAAACAACACGTCGAACAACAGTCGCATCAAGTTTGACCCGATCGGCAAACTCACTATCAATTTTGTAAAAGCGATGGACTCCGGCACATATACGTGCGTTGCAACCAGCGATGCCGGGTTCGACACAAAATCGAGTGTGTTACGTGTACACAGTAAGAAAGCTCGTGTTCTGCTACTAGGTGTCGCCACTGACTTTGTGACAGTCACCTGGAATGGTACAAGTGACACCATCTTCTGTGGCGAATACACAATCCTGCACCGCCGGAAGGGGTCAGACTCCCCCTATAAGCAAATTCACATCCACGCACACGCGCGGTCGTTCACGGTCTCACATCTGCACCCAGAAACCACCTATGAGTTCTGCATCGCCTACGGCAGCAACCACACAAGACTGAACTGTATCGACGTACGCACCATGGGTGAGAAGTTCAACAAACAGGGCATAACAAGGTTCGACCCCACCAAAGTCTTGATTGTGTTCATGTTTATCTGTGTGTCGTTCGTAGCAATGTGTGTCCTCGTTGCCATGGTGAAGCGTCATCGTCGACGAGAGGCATACAAGGATCCAACAACAGTCGTGGGTAACTATAACCTAGGCCACATGTCGAACATCTCCCTAGATGACCTCTACAACCCTCCCAGTACTCCAATCAGTACATCGAAAACAAGTTTGGTGAACAAGAAGAAGACATGACTGACCACTGCTATGTGACTTAATTTTTGCATCTCATAAAAACAAATTTAATGAATTACTGCATAAATGTGTCAATGTTATTACTGATTATACATAATTATCTGACCCTCACTTTATAGAGTCACCTTGGTAAAACCACCATCTTGCAATTAAAGTGATCAAAACAGTCCTACATTATGTCTACAAAAAGTAAAGGAACTGAGTCAGGCTGATATGGTCACTTTCCTATTCAGGTCAGTATTGATGATGAGCTTAGATCAGTTTGACCTAGTTCTGAGAGTGGGTCTTTGTAACTTTGGCCCAGTACTGACAGTGAGCTTAAGTCTGTTTGACTCAGTTCCAAGAGTGCGCTTAGGTCACTTTGTCCCAGTCCTGAAGGTGAGCTTATGTCACTTTGTCCCAGTCCTGAAGGTGAGCTTATGTCACTTTTGCCCAGTCCAGAGAGTGAGCTTATGTCACTTTGGCCCAGTCCAGAGAGTGAGCTTATGTCACTTTGAGCCAATCCCGAGAGTGAGCTTATGTCACTTTGGCCCAATCCCGAGAGTAAGCCCAGTCTTCAAGGTGTAATAGGTCATTTTGGCGCATTCACAAGGTCATTTTGACCCAGAACTATTAACTAGGTCAATATGAACTAACTTGTGTAGTTTTTTGCTGCTTAAAGACCAAGGCCAGCTGTGAATTGAACAACCAATCACCAAAATGCAAAATGCTGATGGATATTACACACACATAGAAATGTTTGATTCGACATAGATGCATTCATGATTCTGCAATAGGACTGTAACATATTTAACTAATAACATATTCTTACACATGGTCATTCAGACAACTGTCTTGACAATGCGAAGAAGCTATTGAGCATCAGAGTTTTAGACTCCGGCTGCAATGGAATCCTCACGGATGTAAAGTAATAAAATAACATCTAAACATTGTCCTTTGTTACTAGTAATCAACAGTCAACAATGTTTTATTGCAAAGTAACATACAAACATGTCTAAACTGTTCATTTTGAAGGGTTCCATGACCAAGTTTTAAAACTGTACTTACGTAAGTGACACCACTTCCCCACGATTGAACATAAAGCTTCTTGCCTTCCAGCGATTCAGCAGAACATAATCAGCAGCTTTCTGATTCGGTGGATTGAGGCATGGCTACAAGATAACAAATGTAACTTTGATAGTACTTAATACACATAAAGTACTGAAAAATATGGTTATCAATCTCAGCACCACCAGAAAAGTGGAAACTATATGGAATATATTATGTCCTTGCTTGTCGCATTAGTCATTTTTAATGTCACAAAAAACACTATCTGTGAATCACATGACCAGTGGTCATCATGTGACACATGCTGGAGAAGGACTGTGGACGATCTTACCTGAAGCTGAAGAACATACGAACACATGCAACAGGTCTGTCATGTACTCAGCTAACAAACTGTCAGAAGAGTTTGCAAAGACACTCTCTAAAGTCATGTTTTATGTGTTTCACAAACCATCAACACCTTGCGATCACTGTTAATACAACCAGAAGATAAGACAAAAGAGAAGCAAAGTGTGGTACACCTGGTGTACAACATGCAATGTCCAGAATGTATACGGAACTACGTTGAGAACACCAGACACACAGTCTATGAACATCTATCTGACCACTCTCCTTTAGGCCGTCAGTCAGACCTACAAAATTCTACAAAATGTGTCTTGACTGGAGACAGTGGACAGGAGCTCCCACTTGGTACCTCTACCAGCTTGTCATACAAGCCATTGGTGAAATTTTCCCACGGTTCTTGAGAGGTAAATAATGCCTAATGATAAGGAAAATGTGTGCATAGTTTCTGTTGTATGGTCACTCACCAATAAAGGGGCAGTTGGATGGTTTGCATTCAGTAAAAAAGAATTGTTTGCAACATGTCTGTAATTGAGATATCCATACTAATCTATACATACACCCTGTACTAAGCATTATTTCTGTAAGCATTATTGTTTTACACCTTCAACGTTCATTATTCGATAGGAGACATCTTTTAGATAAATTTCATATAATGCCCATCTGCTCATTAACTTCTTTCATTACATTTCTGAAAAGTAATTTCACGTTTATAGTATGTGAACATTTTGTTTGTCAGTACCACAATGGACTAACCAAAGTGTCATATAGGAATAATATATGCTACAAAAAACCTGCCATGTGATTACCCAGGTACTGCCCGCCAAAAATTAACCAACACATGAGGACAAATTCTTTCCATGATATTTTTGAAAATTATCAAAATTGCTGCAAGTTAGGGAACCGTACACTAATTCAATGTCAGTAGCATATGTCGTGGATGGTTCATGGTTGATGTACATAATAATAACATGTGTAACGATTATTAAAAAAAAATCTGGGATGTCACATAGACATTTGTTGAAAGATGCCACATGAAAGTATAGGCTTTGTTGGTAAAGAGGACACTGTTGCAAAATCACATCAGTCCTGTAGCATCAGTCCCGTGATGGTCACCATTAATTTAGAATCACTTATTTGGTTATAAAAAACATTATATTTTGCAAATAAATGGAAAGTTAGACTCTCATTAAGCCAGTATGCCTTTGTTACACTGCATTGTATACGGGGCTCTGGTTAGTCTGAAGGCGTTGTAATACTGATGCAACTTGTCTTTTGTGACATCATTGTGTCTCTTTATTTACTGCAACTACCAGTCTATCACAGATCCAATCGTTTGTAGGCACTGGTAAATAATCCAGATTATTTATCTTGGGAATTCAATCTAGTTTTTTTAAAGATCTTTAAAAATTAAAGAGCCTTGTTCAATGAATGTAGAGTGAATCTATGTTGGGCTACAGCATCAGAGATTCAGAAGTTTTGACAGTTTCAATTAAGTTTTGCTGTTCAGTGAAGACTATGACAAGAATAGTATATAAACCAATGTAGAGTTTAGAACAAACACAATCATTAAAACAATCCCCTCTGCTTTAAGCACATGAGGTAATTGCTGCATAAATATTTTATCAATGTGTGACCAATGTACACAGCCATGGTAAGTTTACTTCACATGTTCACAACTCAGGCAACTCCCCCAAGTCTGCCTTGTCTTCACAACCCCAGAAACATTTCTGAAAGTTGGCAAGTAATGTGGCGCCATCTGGTGCACTAGAGAGTCAGTAGCATTCACACATGTCGGAATGGTGCAATTTAAGAACAATTGAAGGCACATGTCAAATACATAATAATTTTACAGAACTTTAAACAAATATTTAGTTAGCATTTTATGCTTCAAAAATGATAATATATTTAGTAAATGAAACTTGTTTGTTTTCTCCGTGCATTTCAGCTGCATCTCACGGCCTTCTTCAAAAATGTTTCTTGAGAGGTAAATAATATACTAAATATATGAACCAAGAAATCGTATCATTACAAACCAAAAAAATATATGTTTGGTACTGAAATGTTGTTCATAAATGTACTATTGTTTTACAGACATATTTCATAAAAGTCCCACATTTGAAGTCACCTTTTATTTTTTCTGTTTTTACGATGTAATCCTCAATACATAATGTTATATATTATAATGAGTGCTAAATAATAAAGTGCTAAATGATAATTATTATACATTAATACATATATAATTACACATATCATCCGTAAATGGGCCAAATCTGCATTGCTTTTTGAGGCAGACATCAGCCATGATGGAGAATATCACACAAAGCTAGAGAAGACAGTGGCGGGTAAATCTGTTCCTACCTGCATGGAGGCACCTTCCACCTTGGCAACATAGCCGAAGAGATCAAGGAAGGTGACAGTGATTGGAGCAGCAAACATCGTGGTAGCGAGAGCCACTCTCCAGCCGGGGGAGGAACCAGCCATGCTGCTTCACATGTTGCCCTGTACACACACAACACAATGAGCTGATGTCAACAAACAAGTTGACTTCTCCCTCTCTTCAGTTTGTTTACTGAATTCACAGGTGGATTGTTTACAGGACAAGTTTGTTGTTCTCTGTGTGCATAGCTTCATGTAGAGACCTGTCCACCCGTCATTTGGACGGGTAAAAACAAATATGGACGTGTAGAAATATGGGTGGACGGGCGGTGGACGTGTAAAAACTGAAGGAGCAAAAAAAACTCTTCCAAACCCCAAAACCATAGATAGTGTTAATTATGCCTTGAAAGTGAGTGAAAATTGTGTCACATGTGTGTTTGTAGTCCATTTCAGGTCATCAGACACATTTAAAAGTTTGTAAACTGGCGTTAACATCCATGTGTCCACCAAAACATGTGTGACTGGCAATAATTTTATCCTGCATAAAGCCTTGTCTGTGTGTGACTGAATCATCTAAAAGGGTGGTAAAAATATAATTAAATGTAATCAGAGACAGTTATCAGATATGATGATGGATTTGGAAAAAGGTAGCCTATGGAGTAATGCCAATGGACAAACATGATGTTTATTTTTCAAGGTCATATCTGAACTGGCCTGCACGTTCAATAGATTGGAGTTACAAGTCTGCCATGCAACTGGTTTTTGCAAGTTACCATTCTTAAAAATATATTTGAGATATGGCCAAACAAGGGTGAAGAAAGCAGATTGTTTGGTAATATATATCTCCCCACCCTCACCCCCACCCTCTCTCTCTCTCTCTCTCTCACTCCTTTGCTCCCACCACTCATGAACGATCACCACAAACAATGTGGCACATTACCCAGAAGTTGGGGCTACCATATTACACGAAAAGAAGGAAGAACACGACAGGTGCTCAGACACTGGGTCCCGGATGATTCCGCCCAAAAACAGATTCGACCCACCATGACGGACGATTCAGCCCAGAGTTCAAAAGCTCACCTACACAGGCTACACTTACGTAACAGCCTTAATTATTTTTATTTGGAATTTTTTATTTCTTTGAAATGAAATCAGTTACAATATGCCATAAAATGAGCACTAGTCTAGACAAAATTGCACAAGACACAAGACAAGTGCAATTATATTATGACATATGGCCAAAAATTTGGCATGGCATGGTCATGGATGGTCCCCAGAGATATGCATAATATAACTATGCGGTGTATGCTGCATAGCATAGCCAGGCACAGGAATAGCCTAGCCCTAGAAGTAGACGTAGCATAGTCATAGACATACAGTGGTAGACATAGCCATAGCCATAGGCATACGGGGTATCTGGCATAGACATTGGCAAAATCTGTCCTTTTTTGTTTGACCGCTCAGGGTTAGGACAGCTTTTGAGTTTGACATTTGATTTGAACACCGCTGCCACTACCAGCTGATTTTCATATTTTATTTTCAACTGAAATGCATTAAATATACTTATACAGCATAATAAAATGCGTAGGTTTTTCTATCCTTTTTTAGTTTTACGAGCCTAAGCAAGGTGACTAAATGGCTATGCATGCTAACCAAGAATGCACTTACTTGACGTAAAATAAATATATACACCGTTGGAAGGTAGCGATATTTTAAGCATATACTAAGTAAGAGCGGAACAGGAAACAACTCAGAAACCGGATATAATCGCTCAGCCACTAAGAAGCCGCGAATGTATGCATTATCCAATAAAAGGACTATAAATAGTACGTCGTACAGCGAACGGTTCCGTGGTGTAACGGTTAGCACTCAGGACTCTGAATCCTGCGATCCGAGTTCAAATCTCGGCGGAACCTAGTTTTTTGTTTTTTCTATATTATAATAAACGGTGTTTCCTTTTATTGATAATGTTCATGTGGCTATATTTAATAAGTTTCACGTTTGGTAGGCACGATGGCCGTGTTTTGGGAAGGGAGAGAATAGCCAATTAAGCCTCAAGTTTTGGCGCACTTGTAAGATTATACAAAGTCAATGTTGTACACAACTATATATATATATATATATATATATATATATATATATATATATATATATATATATATATATATATAGTCTTAACAAACATATATATATGAGATGTTACCGAAAAAGCTTACACATCCCTTACGCAGACCAAGTCACCAATTTATGAGGAAGACAAATAATCACGCGATACGTCGGTCAATGTGAAGCCACGTCTACATGAGAAGACGTGAGTTGAGATGGCACGGACATGTCTCGCGATCTAATGGCCAGCTGGCAAAACCATATCCTCCAAGGCACAATGAGAGGGAAAGAGAAGAAGCAGACAAAACAAGAAGTGGCGAGACAACATGAATGAGTGGACAGGCTTCAACTTCTACGAATCACTGCAGAACGACGGAGGTCAAAGGTGGAAACAGATGTTGAGGTACCTGAACGACCACACGCGGTTGCGGGATCTACACTGTATAATTAATTCATCAGCTGAACCAGAGAGCGGAGCTCGAAGCAGAGGGCGGAGCTCGAAGCAGAGAGCGGAGCTCGAAGCAGAGGGCGGAGCTCGAAGCAAGATGGACGTTTATAAAACCTGCGTACTCAGCACTCTGCTTTATGGCAGCGAAGCTTGAACCCTGTACACCCGCCAAGAGCGTACGTAGACTCAAAACGTTCCACATGAGATGCCTTCGATAGAACCAGGGCATCACCTGCCCAGACAGCATGCATGCAAACGTTAATTTAACGTTAATTTAACGTTAGCAGAAACGTTGGTTTAACGTTTACATGTGAACGTTTTCTTTGCGTTATTTTGCTCGTTTATTTAACGTAGATCTACGTTTACTTTCTAACCAAACAAAAACAACCGAAAACTAACGTTTCGGGAACGTTAGAGATTTAATTAACCGTAACCAAAAATCAAACGGTTCTAACCAAATGCAAACGTTAATGTAACGTTTACATGCTATCTGGGTGGCAAGACCGCATTCCAAACAAGGACGTGTTAGCGAAAGCAGGAATGCTGAGCTTGTTTGCTCTGCTATCCCAAATTCGCTTGCGCTGGCTTGGTCATGTCAGACGAATGAAGGATCGATGGAAGAATCCCCAAGGACACTCTGTCAGTGGCGTAGTCAGGAGTTTACATATTGGAGGGGGTCTCCCGACAGCGATCGCCTCCCGACAATTAAGCAAACAAACTCAAACTCTTATATAATTTAAACCCAACTCGCTTAAAATGAATACCGACATGGCAACCAAGTTCACTGACGAATGTAGCTGGCAGTTCAGCAAAATCATTCACAGAAGGCGTCAAAGTTAGAAAGTAAGAGAGAAACAACATATTAAAGATATAGCCAACCATCACATTTCTCATTCTACTCTCCCAGATCTACTGACAAAGACCATGGCAAATATCAACATGTGTATATGTAGTCACTTACTCTGATGAAACAATAATAATTAATCTTAACATATATGATGGCGTTGGCGTTTAATCAGTAGCTTAATTCACAATATCTAACGTTGCATATTACAGTCTGTAATATATTCATGATAAGAAGTGGCATTTTCCTAGTGCAAAATCCACTAGATTAATTGCTTTGGTTGCAATGAGGATTACAGCCGGGGCAAATGTTTGGAGGAAAGTCGAAGGGTGATGAGATATACATGCATATCATGTAAACTCAACTTGACTCAACTTGGCGGGAAAATTGGTGGATGTAGAGGTTTGAAATTGGTGGTGTATAAAATTTGAAAAACAAGCGGAAATATTGATTGATAAGTATTATTCTTGTGTTAAGGTTATTCATAAAGTGGTACTAGACATATATTGAGTAGTAGTTTTGGTTAAAGTTTGTTAGTTAACAGTATTTTTGAACAGATTTGTATAGTGGGTGATAAAAGGGTAATCTAGGCTTCGACAAATTGTAAACAAGATTGAGCAAATCTCTTTATTTGATATAGTATATAAGAGATAAAGCAATAAGAGTAACAACTACATATGTAAGATAAAACTGTGAATAGGTATCATTGTTATTAAAAATAAACAAGCGTTTTAGTAGGAAACCCTTAATAATTGTTTGTTTATATAGGTAGTGTCCAACGTTTCCGCTAGGGAACGGTACCAGTACAGACTAAACTTATTGTTCATGGTAGCATAGGTAGTAAGTTGTTTATAACATAAAGTGTGCTGCAGTTGCTGTACACAATAAACAAACAGTCTTCTAAAGACTAAGTTGGTTTAAACTAAGAGTTGATTTTGACAAATCGTAATATGGCACCTGGCAAGCGGCAAGTGAAGGCAAGGAGGCACTTGGTGTGTAACCACTGCCACAGCTTGGTGGATTTTGCCGTATCGGGGTGCGGAAAAACTTGGTCAGAGACAACGGAGGAAGGGTTTACGTTCCAATGTTTAGGGTGTTGGAAAGTGGACTGTCTGACAGCAGAGTTAGCTAGGCTAACGGATATTGTGAAGGGGATGCAGAGTGGAGGGAGGGTGATTGCAAGGACAACAAATGGAGAAAGAACAACAGGAAACATGACATGCAGGAAGGTGACAGGGGAGAAAGTGACAGTAGAGAAGGAGGGAGGGACAAGCGGACAGGAGATGAGAGAAGTAGATGCGACAGGAGGTAAGACGAATGGAAGAAAGGAAGTGAGAGGTGATGTGACCAAACGGAAGTCAATAACAAGGACGATGACAGGAAGAAAAGAGACCGGACAGAAAGGAACAACATAGAAAGCGGCAGGGGAAAAGTCAGCAACCAGGGAGATGCAAAACGGAGGAGCTACTCTGAAGCAGTGATCGAGGGGGCATTGAGAACAGAAAGGGTATTTATGGGAGACTCCATTTTGCGAAAGACAGACAGGACATTAAGCAAAGGAGAAGACGTTGTTGTTTGTCTTCCGGGGGCTAGGATAGAGCATGTGACTGAACGGGTAGATAACGTATTGGGGCATGGCCAAGGGGGGTCTATATTAGTACATGTAGGGACGAACAATGCAGACAGGGATGGAACAACCAGGATAGTAAAGAGATACAGAGAGTTGGTAGATACACTGAAGAAGACGAGAGTTGAACAGATCATACTCTCAGGAATTTTGCCAGTGATGAGGGGAAGGGCAACAACATTTAGAAATTGCAAGAGGATGGCAATTAACGGACTATTAGAGCAGATGTGTGAAGAAGAAGGAGTTGGATTTGTAGATTTGTGGGGATATTTTGTTGGTAAAGAAGACATGTTTATGAGAGTTGGCCTCCATCTAAGCGGAAAGGGCGCAGCAGTGTTCTCCGAGAACCTTCTTCGATCGATGAATAATGGAACAGGTTGCAACTTTTTAAACTAGTTTCGCAGGGGGGATACACAGAGAAGCCAAATACTAGAGGCATAGATAAAGATAGCAAAAAGACATCAGCAAAGAACAGCCTGGAAAGCCCTACGGAATTTGGTTATAAATGTGTTTGTTTAAATGCAAGGAGCATAGTAAACAAAAGAAATGAACTAAACATTATGGTAGAAGATATTGACCCTCACATAATAGGTATAACTGAATCTTGGGCCACACCCGATATATCAGATGCCGAATTAGGAATGACAGGGTATGTAATGTTTAGGAAAGATAGATTAGGAAGAAGGGGAGGCGGAGTTATTTTATATATTAAAGAATCCATCCAAGCTTATGAAATAAAATTAGAAAAAGAAGCAGAATGTGAAGAAGCTGTCTGGTGTAACATAGTTACAGGAAAGTCAACATTAACTGTTGGGTTAGTGTATCGGAGTCCAAACATAAGCATGGAAGAGAATGAAAAATACATAACGCTATCAAAGAAGTGAGTAAACGGGACTGTATTATTATGGGGGATTTTAACCATGGGCATATACAGTGGACATCTCTACAGAGTACCGGGAGAGAGGATCAAGAGTTTTTTAATTTAGTACAAAATAGTTTCCTTTCTCAACATGTGTTAGAAGCAACCAGGGGCGAAAACGTGTTAGACATAGTATTGAGCTCACAGAAGGAATTTGTTGATAATGTCAAGATATGTGAGCCACTGGGGTGTAGTGATCACAACCAGATACATTTTATCATCAAAGTAAAGGGAGAACGGAATAGAAAAATAAGGTACAGGAAAATGTTTCACAAAGGAAGATATAAGGACATGAGGGAATATTTAGCAAAGATAGACTGGAATAACACACTGAAGAATAAGACCGCAACAGAATGCTGGAATATTTTAAAGAGTGAAATTGACTGCGTCGTTGAAAAATTTGTCCCCTTGAAAAAGCAGGGTAAACGGTCAAAGAAGAAACACTTATCGAAGGAAGCCATTAGAAAAATCAAGTACAAGCAAATGATGTGGAAGACATATAGACATACCGGAAGTGAAGAAGTCTATAGCATTTATAAAGAAGCACTTAATCAAGCTACAGCTGAAATTAGAAATTAAAAGAGAAGCTACGAAAAAAAATAGTTTTCAATATAAAACATGACAGCAAGAGTTTTTATGCGTATGTTCGAAGTAAACAGAAAGTTCAGGATAAGGTCGGTCCTCTAGAAGGTAGTGATGGAAACATAATAACAGAGGGATTCTTAATGGCAGAAAACCTAAATGAGTACTTTAGTTCGGTGTTTACCAGGGAAGATATTAGTATATTACCAGTACTTGAGACTAAGTTCGAAGGGAGAGAGTTTGACTATTTATGACAACTAATTGTAACCCCAACAATGGTAGCTATGAAAATAAGAGATATGAAGGATAATAAATCACCTTGAGTGGATGGGATTCCTCCCAAATTACTATTGGAAATTGTAGAACAAATCAGCATACCGCTTGCAACAGTGTTCAATTTGTCATTAGAGGAGGGAATAGTTCCGTTAGAATGGAAAGAAGCAAACATTATACCATTATTTAAAAAAGGTTCGAGAAACAAGTCAGAGAACTATAGACCAGTGAGTTTAACATCGGTGATTTGCAAACTATTAGAAAGACTAATTAAAGATCACCTGGTTGATTTTCTTGTTAAAAATAAATTGATAAACCCATCTCAACATGGGTTTTTTAAAGCGAGGTCATGCGTAACAAATATGTTATGTTTTTTGGAAGATGTCACAAAGTGGCTAGATGAGGGATCACCAGTAGATATAATCTACTTAGATTTAAAAAAGCCTGTGACAAAGTGCCACACCAAAGACTACTACTTAAACTAAAGGCCCATGGCATAGGAAATGGAATGATCAACTGGATAGAAAAATGGCTAATTGATAGAAGACAAAGAGTAGTAGTTGAGAGAAAAGGGATGAAGGGGAGGTTGGAGTGAAGGAATGTTCTAAGTAGAAATTGGTGAGTAGTACATGGGCTGGTCATGTAGAAAAAATGGCAGATGAAAAACTGGCAAAAAGAGCAGATGCCCAGAAGGTGTTAGGGAAATGGAGGCGAGGAAAACCGAAATTGCGATGGGGATTGTATTAAAAGTGACCTACCTAGAAAGTGTGGGAGAAGAATGGAAAAGTGATAGAATGAATTGGAGACTGCTTGCAGAGAATGTAGTAAGAGAAAAGTGAGAGGAAGAAAAAAGACAATGGAAAAGGAAATCATGGTCAACTCACCCCTGATGACAGAGATGCCAAGACAATAATAACAACAAAATGCAATTTGACGCTAGTCTAGTAACCTGGCAACTATTATTTTGAATCCATAATAGGCATCATGCACATTGAGAATAATGACATTGTCATTGCTCTGTGCCAACAGTGACAGAAGTGGAGAATTCCTAACTTACTCCTATTTGAATTATGATAATTCTTGTGAAAGTGTAGGACTGGGAAAGAAAATCTTACACAGGCATCGTGAAACCCACTATACTTTGTGACTATGAACCAGGCAGTCAGTTGTTGATACTCCGTTCCCCGCCATCCTCTTTTTTTCCGGGATTCCCCCCCCCAGGCTCCCCCCTCTGGCTATGCCACTGCACTTTGTATGGGGAGCTTGCCATCGGCTCCAGACACATAGGAAGGCCAAACCTCCGGTTCAAAAATGTGTGCAAACGTAACATGAAGACAAGCAGCATTAACCCAGCTAACTGGGAATTAAACCCAAGCCGCAGACCGCAGTAGTTGGAGGACTGCTATCAGAACGTGCATCCGAGCGAGTGAAAGGCGGAGACGGGAGCAGTGGGAGGAGAAAGGGGAACACAAGAAGCAGATGGCAGAAACAAATCTTGAGCCAGGTGCGAAGATTTTCAAATGCAGCAGCTGTATCGGAGTCTGTGACTCAAAGATCGGACTGTACAGTGACAATATGGGCGCACAACCCATTGTCTTTCGAGACAGAAGGAGGAGGCTAACAAAGAACCAGAGGGCGGAGCTCGAAGCAGAGGGCGGAGCACAAACCAGAGGGTGGATCCTGAACCAGAGGGCGGAGCACGAACCAGAGATCGGAGCGAGCACGAACCAGAGGGCGGAGCACAAACCACAGGGCGAAGCACAAACCACAGGGCGGAGCACGAACCAGAGGGCGGAGCACGAACCAGAGGGCGGAGCACGAACCAGAGAACGGAGCACGAACCAGAGAACGCAGCACGAACCAGAGAACGGAGCTTGAAGCAGAGGACAGAACTCGAAGCAGAGGACAGAGTTTAAACCAAAGGGCGGAACTCAACCACAGTAGTTTTGATGAAAGAGATTAGCCCCATAAATGAAGTAGACCCTGTGGTCCCTGTTGTAGACCCTGTGGTCCCTGTTGTAGACCCTGTGGTCCCTGTTGTAGACCCTGTGCTCCATGGACTCCTGCAATCGATTACTTCACGGCTATGCAGCCGCGGCTGTAGGGGCAGCGGTGAGAGCTGACGCCTGCTTGATATCTTTATAATAGTTAAAAACAAACATGTACCATCAGTACCACCACGGCCGTCGAGCTGTGGCAGATCTAGCCGATTTTGCCACCGAGCTCTGCACTTTTGTCGTGCCGAATGGATGAATTGTATTAATGCTGCCACGGGGAAGGGGGGTATTTAGAAAATGCAAAAGCATCTGCTATTTTGTTCGTACAAATATTTAGTTACCCGTGTTTTATTGCAACATACGAGTTAACCATACATGCAAACACGTGGGTCCACGCTTTACATTTTACATAAAGTCTAACTGTTGTTGCCGTCATGGCGACGTTTGTTCTGAAAGCCGCTAGTCGGGAGATTCTGTGACGTGAATTTCGTCGCGCGACCGATACGTCACACCAACCCGTTGAAAAGAGCAAAATACCGTTCTCCGCTTTCTGTTGCCCGGCGATCGTCTGCCCCTGGTTATCAGCGACGATGAAGTGGACAGTGGCGCTTCATGTGTTGCGGCGAACACTGTTCACTAGCGCCGTTCGTCCGTCAGGCAGTTTGAACAAACCTATTGCTAACCGAGGAATCTACCCGGCCTGCGAGGGCTACCGCCGGGTACAGCAGAAACAGATCGAGTGGACGAAGAACGACGGTAGGAGAGTGTTTGAGAAGCGAGGCTTCAGCGATGCAGTAATCCGCCACTCACTGGAACTGCTCGGACTCATTACTGGCCTCACTTTGCTCTCGCACTTCTTCTTTATGGCACGCCCAGAATACTCCCCGAAGCGGCTACGCGACAAGGCCGCCGGCAAACTATAGCCCAGTCACCGACGTTCGCTGCTAAAAACACACAAATCGTAGGGATCGGCTTCAATTCACACTGCGACAACGACGGATTGGTTCGAAAACACAACATCGACGGCAACATGACAAAAGCTTGGAATACGCTGATATGAAGGACATGTAGTGATGTACCACCGACCAGTCTAAATATGTTGCATCAAGCTCAAATGTACGATTGTAGCAACCTAGCTGTTTGTATTACCTTGCGGGATATCGTGCGCAAGATCTGATAACCATAAACGAAATACGTTAACGGTAGGTGCAGCATTCACAATCGTATACGGTCACTTCTGAACATTCCATTCAGATGTTACCATGTGAGAGACTAGGCGACGGCAGCTGGCGGGAGGTTGGTGTGCCCAGGCCACGGTAGTAACCAGTGCTGCAACTCACCACCTGTGTCAGAGAGCCTATGCAGTAGACGAGCGGCGTGTCTAGACTGTTGACCAATCTTTCATGATTAAAATCGTAAGGTGCGATACAAAAATCCTGCGCTTGAGTGTTGTGTAACACGGCGACAATCACATTCCCCTACGGTTCAACATCGCGCGCTTCCGATCTCGACCCCATTCCACACCCCGAGGCCGAACGGTTCGGTCTCAATGGGTGCTTGGCGCGATCAGTATCGAGGGGGTCGAGATCGGTGACGGTGGGGACCTTGTGATTAATATACCCACTGTCGTAAACCCCTGAACAAACCCAAACTTAGGCGTATCAGTAGCTTCTATGTGGATTGGGGATCAAAACATGCCAAAGACTTTGGTCCCCGTCCGATATCATGATTCATCGTACACACATTATAGGTAATTGGTAGAATCGGGTTTAACTGCCGGTTACTACAGCGTATAGGTGGGGTTTTAAGACATACGCATACTTACTTCTGGGTGCTTCTTTGGTGAAAGGCAACTAGAGACGACTCTCTTCGCGTGGAGCAGTCGCCGTCTCTGAGACAGGGCCTTGTCCACAATGGTCAGCAAAGATGCGATCCACGAACGGGCTGGCAACTCGCCAGCTCGTTCCTAACGCGATTATGTGACGTCACGTGTAACGCGTAATGTAACTTCCGCAGCGGTTTAAATGGCGGGAGAAACGAGACGCCATTAACAAAATAACTCACATTCTAGTGGCCGTTACATATATGGCACTAGATCGCACGGAGTGGAGGACTAGGGCGACCTTTCTTAGATAAGGGTCTTCAAGGTTAACATAATGGGCGTTGGATAGTTAAAATTAGGTATGCTATGGCGGTCACGACAGAGGTTGCGGGGGTAAAGTTGCAACCAGTTTGACATAAGGACGCAGAAGAGGCGTCTTACTAGGATGCATTGGACTGTTGAGATACGGTACAATATTCGGCCTCGATTCGATACAACCCATTGCCGAGTGACGCACCTTGACACGAACGACCACTGTGGCAGAGCATTGGAGCAGGCCACCAGAAAGGGTTCACCACCCAAACTGTGCCGATGATACCCGAAAACAAAACCCACCATGTCAGGTATATCTATAATATAATCTTATATGCATCGGAAATTGGAGGCTTGGGGACTGAACTGCATATGTATTGAAAGGTTAGGTCTGATGATTGTTTAGCGACCACTATTTTGGAAGGGGTGCAATCGGAGCTTTTTTAAGCATCACGTGTTGCGTGCAGTTGTAGGTTTATAGTGATTATAAATGGGGGTGTGACTCAGTGATTTAGTTGTGCCTCAACCCTCAATATTCTCCATTCCGATGCCTATATCTTATATAAAAACAAAATTCTGTGATAAGTTGACATTCTGACATTTAATCATACTGACGCCATCACATGCTTTGTAACATCCAAATGCACAGCTTTTACGAAAGTGCAACGATCTACATGGAAAAATCTCGTCTAAAGTGTGACGATGAAACAACGGATTAGATCTTGCACCAAACATACGTACACAGTGCAACCTGGTCAGTATAAAGTGGGCGCTAGACCAACATCTTTTGTTAGTGTTACCCTCAATAGCGTCATAAGAACGAATCGTAAAGTACGCTACAAGCACCAGTGGTCTTCATATTAAGATTAATTTCCTACCATGTAAGCACCTCAAACCTACAATACTTGTCAGCCAAAGAAATAACTTACCACAGTAACAGTCTGTCTCATTTAAAATCTCTTAATTTTCAATTGCACTCAACTGCATTGTTGGGGGTGACATAATTGTAGGCACTGGTCATATCGGATGAAGCCCTTACCCCTAACCCTATTCTATAGGAATGTATAGAGGCAAGACATCTTGCAATGTCAACATTGCATTCAGATCTTTCCATAGCATCAACTGCCGGTGTGCTGAGCTCGCAGAAGAAATGTTTCTTGTCGGTTAGTAGACGATACACTCACCACGCTGCAAACTACACAGTCATTCTGAATATTAACACCTAAGCATGCACTTATTCATGTGCGTTATCGTGACCAAATAAGTCTGTGAGGCACAAACTTAGAACTGAAACACAGTAAGTTATCACTGGACAAACATACATGCAGACATCTACAGGTTGTATAATGCATACCACTTAAAAACCACTGCTTACACAATTGCTTTGATTAGAGTGCAGATGACACAATCAACACAGGGTCGCGGTGACCTTTTGGTCAATCAACCAACCAACCGTATATACACACAAATAATAACTGCAGCTTTAAAATACCATAATAGGATAGCGGTTACTTTGTCTAGACCTCGGTACTTGTACAAAGACAACCTTGGGAGTAGGCATGGCGCAACATCTGGGTGTCACCGTGGGAATATACAGGAATGGCTACATCAGAGGATTAAATAACATACGCACTGTAACAAGTAATGCACTCTCCCAACGGGGGCCGGGGATTTCCACCAATACAATAATATTGACAAGTTTATAATAGCCGCTTGTGATATGCTTGTCTGTTGGTTGAAACCCCTTGCCTGTCCCAGTGAGGTGACAGAACATATCTCACAGTGGAACGACTAAAGCGATCAACATAAAAACAAAAATATACAGCACCACGTTACAAATGCCAATAATAATAATGCATTTTAAAACGTCCAACAACTGGTGAATACATTCTGGAACACTTCCAGACAGCTTACTGTAAATCAAAGTAACAACAACATCAACTAAATACTGTATAATAATATCGGCGATAAATCAACTGATCGGCCAGCCCAGCCAGCAAAACCTTTGGTTACATTGATTGATAATTAATTGGCAACGCTGGACTGTCATTTCGACAAGTTTAAACTTCCAATTTATACCGATTGGTTACCACCAGTTCCATGTCAGCAGACGCCAGAAAACAATCACACCCTGATCAATTTGCATGCACCATGCCACCAATCTCACAGCGAGAAATGCACTGAATCAATTCCATTTCAAACATGTGTTGATGTGTCGGTGACGGCAGCACAGTTGTGTTTGCTAGAAACCCACCTTGCACCTTGAGGAGGCTAAATAACGTGCACCGTGTGAGATTATCCTAGGTTAGTAACGGTCAGTCTGGCAAAGAGCTATTGCCAGACTTGTGAAGGTTACTCCATTGGCGAATCTACACTACTGGCTATACCTCTGGCTTCAGCCTACTTGTTCAGCACCTTCTTAACTGACTGGATAATGTTATGAACTTGTGGCAGAGCGTTGTCCTCAAGAATCTTTGCGTACGGCATGGGAACATCGGCCCCGGTGACACGCGTGGCTGGGGCATCAAGGTAGTCAAAGGCCGCACCTGCAGATACAGAGAGGTGTGATTCAAGCCAACATGTAGACAAGTACATCTGACTATGATCAGCGTGCGCTTATATGGTAACAAAATTATATCGCTTACCGCCACCTCCATTTATTTTGTGGATAAATTATGCAATAAATATTTCAGACTCTCGTACCATTTGCTGTTATTTTTTATCCGTAACACACATCGACTTCATTTACAAATTTGTATTTAAACGTTTATGATGAATTACAACTTTTTCAGAAAATGGAAAAAAAATGGTATACTGAGTTCGGCCTGGAAAACCTTCACAGGTATGTTTTTATCACAGCACTTACTCTCCATGATGAGGGCACATATCTCTGCCCCAATGCCGCACTGTACCCAGCCACCCTCCACTGTCACGAGGTGATGGGTCTTCATCACTGACTGGATGATGGCCTCGTGATCCAGAGGCCGCAGTGTACGCAGGTTGAGCACCTCGGCGTCAATGCCCATCCCCTCGAGCTCCTTGGCTGCCTCCAGACACAGACCCACAGGCTTCGAGTGAGCCACCAGGGTCACGTGTTGACCTGTCACAACCAGAGGTCAACACAGGTCAAGTCTGTTTTAGGTTGATATCAATGTGTAGCTGTAATGGACCTACTGGCAGTGTGTGTGTGTGTGTGTGTGTGTGTGTGTGTGTGTGTGTGTGTGTGTGTGTGTGTGTGTGTGTGTGTGTGTGTGTGTGTGTGTGTGTGTGTGTGTGTGTGTGTGTGTGTGTGTGTGTGTGTGTGTGTGTGTGTGTGTGTGTGTGTGTGTGTGTGTGTGTGTGTGTGTGTGTGTGTGTGTGTGTGTGTGTGTGTGTGTGTGTGTGTGTGTGTGTGTGTGTGTGTGTGTGTGTGTGTGTGTGTGTGTGTGTGTGTGTGTGTGTGTGTGTGTGTGTGTGTGTGTGTGTGTGTGTGTGTGTGTGTGTGTGTGTGTGTGTGTGTGTGTGTGTGTGTGTGTGTGTGTGTGTGTGTGTGTGTGTGTGTGTGTGTGTGTGTGTGTGTGTGTGTGTGTGTGTGTGTGTGTGTGTGTGTGTGTGTGTGTGTGTGTGTGTGTGTGTGTGTGTGTGTGTGTGTGTGTGTGTGTGTGTGTGTGTGTGTGTGTGTGTGTGTGTGTGTGTGTGTGTGTGTGTGTGTGTGTGTGTGTGTGTGTGTGTGTGTGTGTGTGTGTGTGTGTGTGTGTGTGTGTGTGTGTGTGTGTGTGTGTGTGTGTGTGTGTGTGTGTGTGTGTGTGTGTGTGTGTGTGTGTGTGTGTGTGTGTGTGTGTGTGTGTGTGTGTGTGTGTGTGTGTGTGTGTGTGTGTGTGTGTGTGTGTGTGTGTGTGTGTGTGTGTGTGTGTGTGTGTGTGTGTGTGTGTGTGTGTGTGTGTGTGTGTGTGTGTGTGTGTGTGTGTGTGTGTGTGTGTGTGTGTGTGTGTGTGTGTGTGTGTGTGTGTGTGTGTGTGTGTGTGTGTGTGTGTGTGTGTGTGTGTGTGTGTGTGTGTGCATGCACATGTATATTAACCTTTCGGGTATGTTAATGTTTCCCTCTTTGACAGTTTTCACTGCTGAACTTTCACTTAATAGTCTTCAACGCTTCAGGAGAAAAGTAATGTCTATATTTATAAAAATGTGCCATTGATTTAAGTCTTCATACAAGTTTCAGTTTACAGTACAACACATATCCCGGGTAGACATAAATCAATTGTTCAGAATGTAAAAAAAATTCTTCAATACTTCCGACAAGAATTGATCAGTTGGGATTTTGTTTTACTTTGTTTCAAATTTATTTAACAACAAGCATCATTTATAAACACTCCATATGTAGTGCTGTTCATAGAATGGGAATTTTGCTAGTTAGATTGAATCATAGAAGTAGTTGCTTCTACTAGCATCAAACCCACCAGCACGCTCTATTTTTGCCTTTCCAATCGGGATGAGAAAGTCTTTTGACAGCGCCTCATCCGACATCTCCATGGAAACACCATACATCAGTTCATGCTCCAGGAAAACAACTGCAACCATAGCAACGAATCAATAACTAGTGTTTTACTTGTCAGGCCAAGCTTGCAGTCAGATTATTTCTTTCATACAATAGGACTGTATTTCTAATCACATGTTGCGTTAACTTACATGACAATGATGCAATTGTACACATGGTAGAATCCAGAAGAAAGCAGCTATCAGCTATCTTAAATCCCTAAAAAGTTTACTATTAATTTGTCTATTTTGCATTCAGAGTTGAATAGGGCTTTAAACAGATAGTAAATAAAATATCACCAACTTCACAATAAAAAAAATTTAAAAGGACCTTTTCAAATGGTTCTTATTTACACATTTCTGCGGCATCTTGTTGTACACTGTCAATGTAAAATCCCACACTACATAAAGTTCAAAATCAATAATGCCTCAGCCTCCTTCACATTTTCTTGCATAACCAACATAATAATCATTAAAACCACCCACCCAATCCACGGATGACAACTGACCTGGGTCGTTGTCACGAATGGCACTCTTGAGAAGACCCTTGCAGTCCTCTGCCGAATACGGAGAGATGACCTTGAGGCCGGGCACACTGCTGTACCATGCTCCGAAGCACTGAGAGTGCTGAGCTCCCACGCCAGCCGATGAACCATTGGCGCCACGGAACACAATCGGGACTGGCACCTACAAGCAGGACATGCATATTGTCATTGGCTAATGGCTACATGTCTTGAACTGGATACTTGTTTTTCTTTTCTTTTGCTGCAGTACCCTCGCAACTTGCCTTCGTGCTGTGGAAAATAAATAATGGTTCAAGGCCTGTTCAAATGTTTGATAAGATTATATAAGGGCATTTCCCAGATTGCAAATTTTTTAGAAAAACAAGTGACCAACTTTTTCAAGTAGACATCTAACTTAGATGTCTATACAACATGGTAATTTTTTATGCACATTTCTGAAATCAGGTTAATTAACAATATTTTTATAGCTTACAATTTAATTTTCACCTTATTATGATGTCACTGACATTATTTTGGGGTTACAAATGTTGTGACTGCTAAAGAGTGTTTTGTAAGAATGGAATATCTGTAGTTGAAATAAATTCGGCAACAAATCGTAAGTAGGTAGGTAATCTCACCCGGCCTGCTGACATGTAATAAGTCTTCGCAGCTGAATTGACCACCTGAAACATTCATAAAAGTAATATTACTACTACAACATGTTTACGAAATACTGGATAAGAATGTTCAATTATATACAACCTTTCATTTATGTCACAATAGTAACATTTCTTTTATGCTAAAATTAATACAAGGTGTTAGTCAAATAAGTCAATATCAACATTTCCCCCCATTAATATTCAAGCTGTCAACAGATGGATGACTCATTGACTACGCTAGTGCGTGTGTGTGTGCATGCATGTGTGTGTGTGCTTGAGCCGTGCAGTGTGTATCTCACCTGGTCAATGGCTTGCATGGAGAAATTGAAGCTCATGAACTCACATATTGGGCGCAGACCTGCCTGTCAACACAATTACATCTAAGTTTATCATATATATATATATATATTTATACATATATACATTCAACAGTGCTCCCAAGACGGGACTACTGTGTATAAAACTAACAAACATAAACAGTATTCGGAGCTGATGGGGCATAACAATATTAGACATATTTATACAAAAGAAAACTGTGTGATTACCACAGTAAGATTCATATTTAACCTGAACACTATGGATATTATCCACACTTCTTTATGAAGATTTCAGCTGTGAAATATTGGCATGCAATGCCTGCTCGTGTAAATCAGTTTTAACTTGCCATACTAAACAAACCTTTGTAAACTACAAAGTTAGAAAACATATAATGTGTGTGTGTTTTAGATGCTCTGGGCAGCCTAGAAATATCAACTTACCATAGCAGCCCCTGTCGCCAGACCAGTGAAACCCATCTGTAACATGATCATAACACCATTTACAGCATGTACAAAGACATTAGATCTGCCTAAAGGAAGTCTGCTGTTTAGAACATGATAATGTTGAACACCAAAGGCTATTGTAGTTAAGTTGGCTCACCTTAACGTTACTGCCAATAAAGCTAGTTTTCAAATGGATATTTTGTTTAACATCTCAATGTGCTACGTGGTGGAAACTTTCAAATTGCGAACAGTGTTACGAACTAAATGAAATAACAAAATGCAATTTGGCAAGCAGTGTACCATCAATATATACATTAGTAACAGCAAACATACATGCACACATCTACTGATCGTACAACAGTATAACGCATACCACTTAAACACCACTGGTTATATAAATGCTTTGATTAGAGTGCAGATGTGGCAATCAACAGAGGGTCGCAGCGACCTTTTGATCAATCAACCAACCATATATACAAACAAATAATAGCTGCAAATTAAAAATACTGTAACAGGGAAATGGTTAATTGTCTAGACTTCAGTAAACGGACAGAGAAAACATTGGGAGTTTGCACTAAGTATGGTGAATAAAACCTTAAAAGAGCAGGGAGTGTCCTTCTAAACTGTTCCAGCATTACAGACAACACATTATTGAACCTGAGTCGTGATTGCGTAAATCATTATTGTACAAGAAACATTATGAATAATCCTGCTGGGGTTCACTTTGTTGGCAACCAAACCATATCAGTAAGACAAACAAAGCTAATCCGACAAGTTGAATACACAGCGGTCAATGAATTGGACAGCCAGCTGGATATGGCTACACAATGGGCAGTCAAAACCTGTTTAACTGGAAAGCGATCAAAACAGCAAGCCTTGTCAACATGTCACTACTGTCATTTTGCACACAAACAGCCAAAAACTTCTGTAATTACAGTAACACATAGATACACATATTTTAGGTACAGATATTTAATGACTGTTTGATTTGTTCACTTCATAGCTCCCTGGTTTTAACCAGGTTAAAAACAGACATTTTCACTGTTATTTGTTCTGCTGGTGGAATGGCTGCTATAACCGAACTTACCTCAGTGATCGGTGTGTCGATAATTCGTTTGTCCCCATATTTCTTCCACAGGCCACGGCTGACCTGATAAAATAAAAGAAATAAATATAACATCACCACAAATAATATCAACTGGATACAAGGATTAATATAGACATTTTCTGTAAAAAAACGTTTCATATAATTTAGTTTTGCATAGTCAAAGGATTAAACAAATAATCCTGCACCAGAT